>NIVC01000012.1:1505000-1545000 GCA_002269645.1 Macrostomum lignano | reverse complement strand
TTGCAATAGTATGAGTGTATTTAATAATGTTTTATGATGCTACTTTTAGTAAAAACTAGCAATCTAGTGCGGCCCCCCTTCGGGGCGCCCAATAAGAAAGGAGCAAAAATAGTTCATGGAAAACAATAAAAAAACACATTTTCTTAAACACTAATTCCTTCTTCACATTTTAAAAATCACCTTATTCGTGTAAAATTGTCACGGACTAAGATGTTTGCAAAATTAAAAAATCACTTTTTCTCTAAAATTAACAAACAGTCAACAAAATATCGTTTCCCTAAATAGAAAATATTCCCAAGACAGCAAGCAACCCCCTCCAAAAGTGAACAATCGCAGATAGCAAGCATCCTCTAATGCTCATAGCAAGAATCACCACAGATAGCAAGCATCTGCAGATTAGCAAGCACCCCCCAGATATTATAGAAGCATCCACCCAGATAGCAAGCACCCCCAGATATTATAGAAGCATCCACCCAGATAGCAAGCACCCCCAGATATTATAGAAGCATTCTGCAGATAGCAAGCACCCCCCAGATATTATAGAAGCATTCTGCAGATAGCAAGCACCCCCAGATATTATAGAAGCATTCTGCAGATAGCAAGCACCCCCAGATATTATAGAAGCATTCTGCAGATAGCAAGCACCCCCCAGATATTATAGAAGCATTCTGCAGACAGCAAGCACCCCCAGATATTATAGAAGCATTCTGCAGATAGCAAGCACCCCCAGATATTATAGAAGCATTCTGCAGATAGCAAGCACCCCCCAGATATTATAGAAGCATCCACCCAGATAGCAAGCATCCTGCAGATAGCAAGAATCCCTGAATAGCAAGCATCCTGCAGATAGCAAGAATCCCTGAATAGCAAGCATCCCTGGATAGAAAGAATCCCATGCATGTAGCCAGTACCCCCTCTCCCAAATAGCAAGTATCCCCCCTCGAGAGCAAGCATCCACGAGACAGCAAGTGGCTAGTGCAAATGTTACTTCCGCTAATGCAATAATCGCTTTCTCAGGTTGTGCAACAATCCACGTCTCAGCGAGCGCAATAATCTCTTTTTTAGACAGCGCAGTAATCAGCTTCTCAGCTAGTGCAATAATCCTTGGTTTATTAATAGCAATAATCCTTGATTAATCAAGTGCAATAATCCTTGGTTTATCAAGTGCAATAATCCTTGGTTTATCAAGTGCAGTAATCTTTGGCTTATAAAGTGCAATAATCCTTGGTTTATCAAGTGCAATAATCCTTTGTTTATCAAGTGCAATAATCCTTGGTTTATCAAGTGCAATAATCCTTGGTTTATTAAGTGCAATAATCCTTGGTTTATTAAGTGCAATAATCCTTGGTTTATCTAGAGCAGTAATCCTTGGCTTATCAGGTGCAATAATCCTTGGTTTATCAAGTGCAATATTTGTTTATCAAGTGCAATAATCCTTGGTTTATCAAGTGAAATAATCCTTGGTTTATCAAGTGCAATAATCCTTGGCTTATCAACTGCAATAATCCTTGGTTTATCAAGCGCAGTAATCTTTGGCCTATCAAGTGCAATAATCCTTGGTTTATCAAGTGCAGTAATCCTTGGCCTATCAAGTGCAATAATCCTTGGTTTATCAAGTGCAATAATCCTTGGTTTATCAAGTGTAATAATCCTTGGTTTATCAAGTGCAATAATCTTTGGTTTATCAGATGCAATAATCCTTGGCTTATCAACTGCAATAATCATTGGTTTATCAAGTGCAATAATCCTTGGCTTATCAAGTGCAATAATCCTTGGTTTATCAAGTGCAATAATCCTTGGTTTATCAAGCGCAGTAATTTTTGGCCTATCAAGTGCAATAATCCTTGGTTTATCAAGTGCAGTAATCCTTGGCCTATCAAGTGCAATAATCCTTGGTTTATCAAGTGCAATAGTCTTTGGTTTATCGAGTGCAGTAATCCTTAGTTTTCCAAGTGCAGTAATCCTTGGTTTATTAAGAGCAATAATCCTTGGTTTATCGAGTGGAGTAGTCCTTGGTTTATTAATATCAATAATCCTTGAATAATCCAGTGCATTAATCCTTGGCTTATCAAGTGCAACATTCTTTACTATCAAGTGCAATAATCCATGGCTTATCAAGTGCAATAATCCTTGGCTTATCAAGTGCAATAATCCTTGGTTTATCAAGTGCAATAATCCTTTGTTTATCAAGTGCAATAATCCTTTGTTTATCAAGTGCAATAATCCTTTGTTTATCAAGTGCAATAATCCTTGGTTTATCAAGCGCAGTAATCCTTGGCTTATCAAGTGCAATAATCCTTGGTTTATCAAGTGCAATAATCCTTGGTTTATCAAGCGCAGTAATCTTTGGCCTATCAAGTGCAATAATCCTTGGTTTATCAAGTGCAGTAATCCTTGGCCTATCAAGTGCAATATTCCTTGGTTTATCAAGTGCAATAGTCCTTGGTTTATCGAGTGCAGTAATCCTTGGTTTTCCAAGTGCAATAATCCTTGGCTTCTTGAGTGCAGTAATCCTTGGTTTGCCAAGAGCAATAGTCCTTGGTTTATCGAGTGCAGTAATCCTTGGTTTTCCAAGTGCAGTAATCCTTGGTTTATTAATAGCAATAATCCTTGGCTTCTTGAGTGCAGTAATCCTTGGTTTGCCAAGAGCAATAGTCCTTGGTTTATCGAGTGCAGTAATCCTTGGTTTTCCAAGTGCAATAATCCTTGGCTTCCTGAGTGCAGTAATCCTTGGTTTGCCAAGAGCAATAGTCCTTGGTTTATCGAGTGCAGTAATCCTTGGTTTTCCAAGTGCAGTAATCCTTGGTTTATTAATAGCAATAATCCTTGGCTTCTTGAGTGCAGTAATCCTTGGTTTGCCAAGAGCAATAGTCCTTGGTTTATCGAGTGCAGTAGTCCTTGGTTTATTAATAGCAATAATCCTTGGCTTATCGAGTGCAGTAATCTAAGTGTTTTTATTTAGTCCTTTAATAAAAGCTTTTAATAAAAAAATTTACATTACTACTTTTAAACTACTTAGATTCGAACCTAGGTCGCTGCATTAGCAGTCTGGTCTGTTCAGCTCTAGGCTAGCTCTCATCGAAGTTATCAGTGATGTTGTACCACTTATATAATTCAACACTCACACCAAGTCAGGTAGAGTAAAAAGTCTCACGAAGCAGTTATGACATAATCAATTTCTTAGGCAAGTCAGTACCAGTGTCTATGAAAGTTTACAATATGGTTACGTAATATAAATTCAGTACTGCGCTATGCTTTCACACTCAAAGCTGTGACGCAATTCAATTGAGTGTCAAATTCAGCCAGTACACAGACGATAAATAAAGTGTATTGTGATGCAATCTATTTCAGAATCAGAATTCAACCAGTCAGTTTTTCTGCTAGCATTCTTACGATGCATTTCAAGTCGAAAGAGCTGCTTGACCTTTGCAAAAAAGCATGTTTTTCGAATATTTAATCCCTTTAGCATCAAGCAATTTCTTAGCCACGATGCATGTACTGTCACGGGAAAATTTCTGATCGAACAGTGCAAGTTCGAAGAAAATCGGTTGAGCCGTTTTTGCTAAAATCGATCACACACACACACATACACACACACACATACCGACAGACCATTTTTAGTATATGGATATCTTCGTCTGTTAAAAATTCTACCAAGTTTAAGTAGTTTATAGGAGTGTGGTTCAATTTTTTTATAAACTATTGATTATATAGTTCCCCCAAAAGTGAGATTTAGCAATCAATCGATTTAAATTTGACGCTGATCTGAAGCAGAAGTCAACTTAGAAGATTATTTACCCTTCGCATGTATTAACGGGGGTCGTTTCGGGCCCCCAGCCCCATTGCGTTGGGACGCACAGAGTAGAGCCTGCATGGATCTACAGGCGTTGGGACGCACAGAGTAGAGCCTGCATGGATCTACAGGCGTTGGGACGCACAGAGTAGAACCTGCATGGATCTACAGGCGTTGGGACGCACAGAGTAGAACCTGCATGGATCTACAGGCGTTGGGACTCACAGAGTAGAGCCTGGATCTACAGGCGTTGGGACGCACAGATTAGAGCCTGCATGGATCTACAGGCGTTGGGACGCACAGAGTAGAGCCTGGATCTACAGGCGTTGGGACGCACAAAGCAGAGCCTGCATGGATCTACAGGCGTTGGGACGTACAGAGTAGATCCTGGATCCAGAGGCGTTGGGACGCACAGAGTAGAGCCTGGATCTACAGGCGTTAGGACGCACAGAGAGCCTGGATCTACAGGCGTTGGGACGCGCAATGGGCCTTCCATTTTTATGAGTACAGTTACGAGTACGCTCGCATGGTAGCTGGAGCTCGAAGGTCTCAGGCCTGAGGACGCGCTGACGACACTCACTACGATCTACGACCGCAGACCAAATATTCGATCTGACCAAAATTCGATCGACATGCAATTGTCGAAGCTTGTTTTAAGTTACAACCTCAACTCTTACATTCGTTTAAGTGAAACCTTGAACTGTGACTCATCTATGACACCTGCAAGTTGAGCACAGACGTGGCTAGCTGAATCGCCTGCCGAAGCAGCGGTTCAGGCGTGTATTTCTTTTTCTAGGGAGAGGTGAACAGCAGTAGGCAGGCTCTAAGCTACTGCCGAAGCGACGCGTTGTATTATTCTTCTTGAACGGGTCAATCGACCGGCAAAGACTGCAAGCTTCTTTTTGTACGCTCGTAAAACGCACAAAGCTGAATAGCCCGACTTTGTCTACGAAAGCTGTCTGGAGAAGCAAGCAAAACGGACCTGCTAGACAAAAAAGATCGCAACGGAAGCTACAATGAATCCAGCAGGAGTTAAAACACACTACAGTTTTCGTTTGAATCCGGAGATGGATCGCGCAGGGAAAGTAAATAATCGATAGCTCAAGGAAACCGAGTAAATTCTGTCACGTGTATTCAGGGGGGGGCAGCTACAACATCACGGCGATGGAAACCGGCTAGGAAACTTCTTTTGTCACCCCTCACTGTAGTCAGGTACAACAAAACTGCATGTATATAGACTTTAACTCAGCCTCAAGTCTCCAAGGAAGCAAATAGCAAGTGCGAAGGAGCTTAGAAACTTATACGAGCACTGCTGCGAATTAGCTACCGACATGCTTCCTCGCTCTCAGTGGCACCTTCTAACACTCTGTGTGGCTGCGACCGCTGCTGCTGCTTGCATGATACAGAAGTCCGCCTTCCACAAGACCACTGGTGCTGACTGTGTTCGCCCTGAGTTCACTAGCATTGTGTGGGGCTCTTGTGATCCGATGTCCTGTAGTTACCTGTGTAGCAAGACTCCCAAATGCCAGGCCTTCACGCTGCCCTCTGGCGACTGTGTCTGCAAGCTGTTCCTGTTCGACAAATGCAGTCACCGAGTACAGTCAGTGCCTAACTGTGCTCACCTGGTGACCATGTACGTGAGATCAATGGCCGGAGTAGCGGCGGGTCGCTTGTGTCCTCCTGGATACGAGTTCGCTCAATACGGCACGGCCTACAAGGTGTCGGTCTCGACCGCGGCCAACTGGGCCGACGCCAATGAGAAATGCGGCGAGGAGGCCGGCCTGTCGAAGTTCGCGGACGCTCTGGACACCGAAGAGTCTCGCCACCTCATGTGGATCAAGAACGTGTCGAACGTTCCGATTGAGAGCTTGTTCCTGGGAGGCTACCAGATGCCAGGTTTGGGTAGCATGACTGAAGGCTGGATCTGGGGCGCGTGCAACGAGAGCATCCAAGCCGACGTGTGGGAGCCGGGCAGACCGAACTTTGGCTTGCCCAGACAAGGATGCGCCAACGCTGGTAGCAATCAAATGATCGGAATTGATGACGGCGACTGCAGTCATGTATTAAAATACATCTGCGAGTGTCAACTTGTGTTCTAAAATAAATAATCGTTGTACGGTGTCGTTGAATATTATTCGTAAAAGCGCGTAAAATTTTCAAAAGTAAAATTGTTCGGCGCGTCTGTTGAAGATGTTTGAATTGATTGAAAATATTAATAAGAGATTTTTGCATCAGACTCTTGTTTAACTTTATACGTATGCTCTTTTATAATATTTCTCTGTAAAATATCGTACGGTAATCTTATTTTAAGGACTATATAAACGGAAGCGTGAACTATGTTTGAGTGAGCTACCGCACTGAGTCCAGTGGTTTGCTTGCATTTTCTGTTTAATCCATATAATTCTTCGCCTATGTGACGGTGTTGAATTCTTCTCTATATTTTTTGAATTTATTGTATTATCCTCTACTCGTGTCCAATCAAATCTATATGTAGCTATTGGGGGTGCTTGCTATTGTATTCGGGTACGTGATGCTTGCTATCTTGGGGATGCTTTCTATTTAGGGGGAATGCCTGTTTTCTGTGAAGGCTATATTTCGTTGTTGTCTTTTTGTTACTTTTAGAAAGAATAGATTCATTGCAAACATCTTTGTCCGTGACAATTTTACTTGAATAAGGTGATTTATAAAACCGAAGAAATTGATTCTTAAGAAAATGTGCTTTTTGATGGATTTGCATTAATAATTTAATTTTGCTCTTTGCTTTTTGGGCGCCCCGAATGGGGGCACTACATTGCTAGTCTAATCTATGCTTAAGTTACATTTAAGTTTATTGTAACGGTATCTCAAAGGGAAAAAACTGAACTATTTTTATGCGTATGTGCATGAATTGTCTTTTTGCGCTGTTTCTTTCGTTCGTGCATTGGCCTTGTCTTGTGACCTTTGAAGGCGTCTCTTGCTGCAAAGACTCAGTTTATTACATGCTAAGCTAAAAGTTCTTTTTCGACATAGCATTGCATCCTAGTTTCAAGTACTTGACAATTTATAAATTTATTTTCATTTAGTACCGGAAATTCGTCGAAAACCTCGTCTTACTTCGTCGAACTATGAATAAAACAAACGAAGCGACGCGTTCTGTTATAATGTGAATATCTGGCAACTATTACGAAAGTATATAGAATAGGAACCTTTTATTTATTTAATTTTTTTAAATCCTCCTGTGCAAAAAACATCAGTTTTAAATCCAAGAGACAGTTGTGCAGTTTTCACAGTTACATTTGACATTTAATTTCGATTGAATTTTCGCAAGGCTTGTGCTGCTAAAAGCCATACAAAATCAGCACAAAAAGGAGAAGACAAATTATAATTTTTAAAGAAAAAACAGGTTACAAGTGACAACTGACAATTTAACAAGTGACAACTGGAAAAGTGATAATAAGTAGAAATCTGCTGAATTCTGTGAATTAGCAATTATTTCTGCTTTCTCAAGAATCAATATAAAGACTCTGTTCGCAAGAGCAGAAGCCACTTATAGAGTTTTTAAATGACAAGAAGAAGTACACTTGCTGATGAACGAGCTACATTTGTTTTGTCTATAATCCCAAGACAAACAAGAAACGCTTGAAAAATTCTCACCTGTCACTTGGACTCCTGAATATCTTGGCTTCAAGTATCTTCAACTCAGGGTCAGTCCTAACAATTAGAGTAAGATAGATTTTTCAAAATATCACCATCCATAAAACTAAATTAAGCTCCATTATTTAAAACTTACTTCGACAATGGTGCATTGTCCTTATTTATGTCCGTTCTAATTGAAGATACTTAGACACTATTATCTATTTGTTTTAAATTGAATAGCAAGCAGAACAAGAGTTTGAAAAAAGCTTGAAACAAAATTAACAAATTGTAAAGTAATTAAAGACACTGCCGGTTACAGGACCAGCCGGTTCTCCTGAAGGCTGGTGACTCCGGCGTACTCGCCAGCTTCGGCCGCCACCTCCGCCTTGGCCTGACAGGCGATCTTGCAGTCCATCAGGCGGAGCAGGTCCGACCACATCTTCACCTGCTTCATTGCCGGCTGTTGCGCGTCCCGTACCGCTTTCTGCTTCTCGCGCAACGACTTACCGATGTTCTCCTGGTACAATTGTATTGTATTAAAAAAGCATCAATTATTAGAAAGTCTTTGAACTTCAAAGGGATTTGGTTTAGAAAGCATTGAATTTCATCGTCATTTCATCGCCGAGTTTCACAACGGAAATGACTGTGTGCAACAGTGTCCAGAAGAAAACCTTCCATGCAATTGCGATCATTTTAACACTTTTCCCCGGATCTATTTCATGCTTATGTTTACCGGTTTACCAAGGTAAAAACATCACACACCTTGTCAAAGACTGGTAGAAATCATTACCAACTTTTGCGACAGGACAAGTCACCTTACTGGCCCCTAAGCAGGCAAATATTACAGTTGAACAAGCTTTAGTGTAAAGACCTTTCTGCAAAAACGTATGCTTTGGAGAATACGTTTAGCAAACACTGATGTTCGTTTTGTAGAGATCTCCAAACACAGTAGCCTACTAAAAGTAGTAACATAAAATTATGAACACAAATTTAAAAATAGCTATGTGTCATACTCTATTTATAGTAATACCAGTAATATCACGCAAACAGTGAGTGACTATGCTATTGTCCGAAAAACCGGTTTTCGACATCGATTTTTAGAACTTCCAAATATGGTACATGTTAACCTTGATGTGAGCCAAGTCTCACCCTTTTCTATTCAAAAACCCCACCTGTCAAATAATAAAATTCCTTTCGTGAACTCATCAAAAAACCGGTTTTGAGCTCAAGGTCGACTCAAGGCCGAAAAATTGTGTATAAATACAAACGCAAAATCCGAGCTGAAATCTCAGACTCGGAGCAGCCTCCAAAGATCTCGGGCTTTGCAAGAGCAGCCAAATGAGGCTATATCTCTGAGGAAGAGATAAACACCAATTGGTAAGCTTTGTTTGAGACTTCGTTATTTTGATTATTGAGAGCGATTATTATTGCCGGCCGTAACTGTTCAGTTGAGTCTATTGAGTTTGAGGCCTTCCCTTTTCCTAAGGGATTGGATAAGGATCTGCGTACCGATTCCGATACCCTTAGAGGATTATCGAGTGATTGATTTTTTGGATTATCCTAGATTAACCGATAGGAGCACACGACTCCGATTCCGTTAGTTCTAGAAGAAGACGCCCTTTTGGAGGACCTCGTGTTGTTATAGAATTTGATTTTGTTATTAGGGGGCATCGTTGATATTGATTTAGGCACTCGAAGAAATACTGCGACGTCGCTTTAATTGTTACGCTCTCACTTTCGGCCGATTCTAGACTTCAAGGAGACCAACCCGGGAGGAAAAGCTCTACGGAGACGAGCTCTACAGACGCGCTCGACAAAGAAGAGGAGCCCGCAACAGTAAATGATCACTGATTTTGTTCCCAGGCTTAAGTGTCTGGAAGTGGGAGTTTTCGGGTGACTGATCACCACCCGATCAAACTCTTCAGTTTCTGCGAAAGCAATTAACAATGGAAGCCGCACCTGCTCGGCGATTTTTTTCTTAAACACGTCACGCAGCGTCGGTTTCTTCTTGTCGTTCGGATCCTGCGATTTGTAGGCGCGCAGCTCGTCCTGCACCCGCTGATGCTGCGTGTTCAGGATGTCTAGCATGCCCTTCATGTAGGCGTAGCGAGACTCCTCCCCTTGGCACTCCTCGCGCAGGGCCTTGACCTCCTGCTCAAGCTTCATTCGTTTCTCTTCAACGCCAGCTGATTGACGCTCGTAATTGGCCTTCTTCTCGTCGTATTCCAGTTGCAGTTTCTGGGGTTGGACGAGGTTGAGGGGACGAAAACATTTGCGCTGATTGCGGCGTTGTCTTGTC
Source organism: Macrostomum lignano (assembly GCA_002269645.1). Taxonomy (NCBI): domain Eukaryota; kingdom Metazoa; phylum Platyhelminthes; family Macrostomidae; genus Macrostomum; species Macrostomum lignano. Next base: position 1,535,293 of record NIVC01000012.1, on the reverse strand, counting down.
TTTGGGATATAAAAAGACTTTACATTGACTATATGTTTACTACTTAACACGAATCTAGCATCTGACAACTCTTTTATTTTAGCGACACTGGTATCTCGATCTGTAACTACAGCTTCTGAAGCTAGTTTAACGCTTTTAACAATTGGCTCACCGCACCTGAGGCTAATTTGTCACTTATCAACTGAATTACCGCTTCTGACACCCATCTAGTACACGCCGCTGAGACGTGACTTATCAATCCCTGACATCTATAATCTACCTCTTGTGATGTCTCTTGCCATTACTTAATTTACTTGCCATTACTTACTTGCCATGACGCCAATTTTGATGCTATAAACTAGTTAGAGGTTTCTTCCAAAACTCAGAGAACTCGGTGATTGTCCTACCAATTAAGTGTGCAATCGATTTATTTTAAACACACGCATCCACAAACCTTGGCCTCCTCCCTCAGCGGGCGCAGCTCCCTGATCAGCGGGGCCAATTCGTTTTTCTTCTCGTTCACCCGTTTGTTCAGCTCGCCAATAATCCGGCTCATGTCCTCCAAGGTGTCGCCTTTCTTTTGATTGAGCTGCGTCATCATTTTGCTGACCTTTTCCAGCTGCTCCTGCGTGTCCGAGTAACCGCTCACTCCAGCCCGCTTCTCAGCCTGGCTAATCTGCCGTTTAACAGCTTCCTCTTTCTGGCGGAGAATCTCTAGGGTGCGCGTCAGGATGCCGTTCTCAGCGATGAGCTCGTTCATTAGGCGCTTCTTCTCCTTGTACACTGTGCTCTTCGTGCGGAGTTTGGCCACGTATTCTCGAAACTGCGGAGTAGTAGTAGTAGTAGTAGTAGTAGTAGTAGTAGTAGTAGTAGTAGTAGTAGTAGTAGTAGTAGTAGTAGTAGTAGTAGTAGTAGTAGTAGTAGTAGTAGTAGTAGTAGTAGTAGTAGTAGTAGTAGTAGTAGTAGTAGTAGTAGTAGTAGTAGTAGTAGTAGTAGTAGTAGTAGTAGTAGTAGTAGTAGTAGTAGTATAGTAGTAGTAGTAGTAGTAGTACACACTTTAGTACACACTGCTCATGCTTACCTGGGCCTCCTTAAGTACCTCCTCCCCGCCACCCTGTTGACCCCGATTGGCCTCCAGAGTCTCCCGACGTGCCTGCAGCTCCTCCTCCGCCCTGTTGAGCTCTTCGCGAGCCTCGCGCAACGCCTCCGCCGCGGCGGCCTTCTTCCTGCTGACGATGCTGGCCTGCTGGCGAAACAGCGACGCTTTGTCATCGCGTACGTCGCCGGCCATCATTTTCTTCTCGATCAGCTGATTGATCTCGGCGTTCACCTCGCGCATCTGACATTTCGATTGGAAAGAAGCATTTTTAGGTTCACCTAGGCTTTACCTGTTACGAGTCCATACGTGCCTTCTTTGATCGTTATTTACTTGCAACTGTCCACACATGCTGTCTACTGCTAACTGTCAACACCTGCTACCAAACTGTAACTGTCAACACCTGCTACCAAACTGTAACTGTCAACACCTGCTACCAAACTGTAACTGTCAACACCTGCTACCAAACTGTAACTGTCAACACCTGCTACCAAACTGTAACTGTCAACACCTGCTACCAAACTGTAACTGTCAACACCTGCTACCAAACTGTAACTGTCAACACCTGCTACCAAACTGTAACTGTCAACACCTGCTACCAAACTGTAACTGTCAACACCTGCTACCAAACTGTAACTGTCAACACCTGCTACCAAACTGTAACTGTCAACACCTGCTACTTACATATAACATTCGACACCATTTGCTAACATGTAATCAAACGGCAACGTAAACAACGCACCTTGGCCCGGTACTGCTCCAGGTCCGCCTGCCCCATGGCCGGCTCCGAAGCAATCTTCTGCAGATCGGCAACCTGCCGCTTCTCTGTGGCAATCTCAGCCGGTAGCTTCTCCGTCACCATATACCTGTTGATTTTCTTCTCCTCCTCGAGTCGGGCGATCAAACCGTCGGCTGTGGAACCCGCTGCCGCCTGGCGCATGTCCTTCACCTGCTGGTTGAGTCGCTGAGCACGACTTTGACAGCTTTGTATCTGGAAAATTATTATTTTTGATGTGCTGAGAAAATAATCTTTATTTATTGGGATGAGAAAAGTCTTAAAAAAAAGTAGTTTTTAATAACAGAATGATGAAATAGTTGAGCACAATTCATACGCTCGTAGATCCTTAACTAAAGGAGCAGTTTTGTTTGTCTGTTCGTGCCAGTTTTTCAGCTCCTCAAAGACTCCTAAAACGAGGTGAGGCAGTTCTTGGATGGTAGTGCGAGGGTCAGACCGCCGAGATGCTCTGGTAAACTATCAAATGAAACAAATCTAGATTGAGTTCAAGCTCAAAGACTTCAGAAAGTATAGATCATTATTAAGTTTACTATTGTCAAGTCTGCTTTTGTATTGCTTTTGATAATTACGAGCGAAATTCGATCAAGTGTAGAATCTCCATTGAATGATTCCTGCGCGGTCACGAGTGAACTTGAGGGAATCCCATTGTCGGATGAGTCATCGTGCAGCAATGCACAAAACCGTGCAGGAATGCATTTCTGCGCCTAATACTTTTTCAGTGAGATTTTACCATAGACATTCATTCCTGCATGAAAAATCCGCCGATAATAACAGCAGCAGACACTGCCATAGAACGTCTTCACTCGGCCATAGAAAATCGATCCAACGAAGCGGACAGCTCGCAATTCCAAGCTGCACTCTCGCACAGGCTGTAAGCGAAGCCACTGGCCACTTGACTGGCAAATGCTACTAATGTGTGTTTCAGATTGCAACAGTTTCTCTCCCCCCAAACTAACCACAGTCCGTTGGTCGCTAATCTGCCTAGAGATTTTGGCCTCGCGTTCCTTCTCGAGGCGCAGTCGCTGGGCCAGCTGCAGCATTGACGCTGAGTTCGGGAAGCTCTGCACTCGCTTCTTAGTCCGGTCGACTCGCCTAACCAGCTGCTCCTTCTCGTCCTGCATAGCTTTGATGTCTTTCTTGATGTCTCCAGTCGGTAGACTCGCCGACTTAGCCGCCTCAACGTTTTTATGCACCTGCTTGAACTCTTCAATGTGCTCTTCGTATTGAATGTAGAGGTTTTCCACCTCTTCATCCTGAGCAATCTCAGCCGGTATGTTGATCTTCACTAGGAAACGGGCAAGGTAGGCGCGCTTCTTTAGCTCTGGTCGTTTCTGCAGCAGCCACTCCAAGATGGGATACACTGTAGTCTTGTTGCCCTGAACCAGGCCCAGCTTGAAAGTCTCACTGTGGATGAAGACAGGATATGAAATACTGATCACTTTGTTTGCCTAGCTGGCACAAATTCGCTTCAGATTCATTAGCTAACTACGTACTCGTAGAAGTTTAGTTTTTTTCACTTTTACGTCTGGTACAAAAGAGCAAGAAGTACTTACAAATGATTAGGATCGCTGGGTGGTTTAAAGCGGAATATTCTGAGCGCGTCGATTATTCTAGCAAATGTCTGATCCGCGCTCTCATTCCGGATGTCCATCTGATGCTGTTGAAAATGCAGCAATGAATGTAACATTTAAAATGGACGTAGAAAAGATTAAAGGCTTAAAATGAAATCACAATCCATTGAATTCTTACCCGTTCGTCGATTTCAGCAATGACATCGTTCAAAATTTGCAACAGCTGTATAGGTTCGAGGGAATCACAGGTGATTAAGTTTAAATTTTTATTGAACGGCTCTTTGTTGAGCTCTTGAACAATATACTTTAGGTTGTCAGTCATGTTGCTGCATGAATAAGAAAAAAATTGAGAGCCTAGATTAGACCTTAAAAATATTTTTGTCTTAAAATAGTAATGAAGCAGTTAAACAGAATTTAAGAACATATAAAATGCATATAAAAAAAGTATCAGACTAAATATTAGCTAGATCTGCCAAAATAGTAAAAATTAGAAAATATGTGGGCGATAAACACAACTTGCTAGATATAAACAAAAATGTTTTAGCCAGTCATAATGGCTATAGTAAATTGTTCTGTATACCAACAAATTGAAAAGGTATAAATATTAAATTTCCAGTAAAACTTAGTTCAAAAGAAAAGATTTATTATAAATTAATAACGTAGCCTTAAGTTTATAAATTGAGACTTTAAACCACATGTTAAAATTATCTGCCAGCTTTTACGATACCATAAGTAAATTCAAGTAAAATAAATGTGAAACGAGTTTATGCTACAAATTGAGAACTATACGACTTCATAACTTTAAAGCTTAAAGTATTACTGATCAAAAAGTAGCATTTCTACAAAACTAAGAGTATTTCTTCACTCCAAGCTGCAGCAAATATAGAGAAAAGTTTAGAGTTCTAGAATATGAAAATGTATAAATTTTGCATCAAAAATGTTCTAACAGATGACAAATTAAAAAGGAAAGAATGCTACCTTCAAAATATTTAAAAGGTAATAAAATGATAAGAATTAAAATTATTTTGACAAAATAAGAAGTTAAATTAAAATGTTTTGCTTGTTAGTATGTACAAAATATATTTAGGTTTACGCTTTGTTTAAATATAAACTTTTTTCTAAAAACTTGAAGTGCCTTTTTTTCAAAACACGCATCGCAACGATGGTGAATTGTGATTCGTTTCGTTCGATGGTCACAAATTTTATAAAATAATGCGCAATAGTTAAATCCACACTTGAAATTTGTTTTGTTTAGATTTTGGAAAGAATTTATTAAAATGTTAGAAGACCTGGAAAGTGGAAAGCATAGTAGGCCTAGTTTGAAGCATTAAAGAATTGAATGAAACTGTTGATCTTAATTGTTCTATTAGTATTACTATCAGTTAGACAAGGTTTGACTAGGCCTATATAATAAAAGTATAATTTTTTCATTTGAGTATTGGGTGCAAGTGAATCTGGTAGCCAGTTAAATGTGGAATCTGCAGCAGAATTGGGGTGAAATAGCAGGGTAAAATGTAAAATTTGTAGCGGAATGGTAAATTACAAAATCAATTGTAGATTGTTGAATCTAATCTAGGGCCTACTAATTAAGGTTAAAATGCAAAATATAACAATAAAAATGTAATTTTAAATACATTACATATAGCTATGCCTACCTATATAGCAATGTAACCAATGAAAATAAGGACGGAATAAGGAAGTTTTTAATATGATTCTGACTATATTGAGGCAAATGGAACTAGAAATAGTAGCATCTATTTAGCCTATTCAAAATAGAAAGTTTAGGTTCTCTTTTAAATAATATAACTAGTAGATATTAAAAATATTATTTAATTTTCTCTATAGACTGAAGGCTTTATTGTTATAAGGGCATTCTTTTGTTTTATGATCCCCTTACATTTGTTCTATAGAACATGGCACTTTTGTTATACAATCCCCTATGTAAAAGATAAGAGTCTTGTTTGCATATCAATGGAGTATATTTGAAGTGCAATTACGCTAATTCATCGTAAGCCACAGTTCTTAGTAAGAGTAGGGACATAGGCCTATCTAAATTCATTTTTGTTAAACAATCATTCAAATGAAGGAAATGTGTGGAAAGGGATTGGATAACAAAACTTAGCTTTTTATCAATTTCGTAATATGATGCCCCAAGTTGAAAATTAGGCCTAGTTTGCAGGGGATTGTATACCTTGTCTAACCTATTATCTAGGCTACCTGATAGAGATTCCACAAAAGTAAGTAGTGATTTTTTTGGTGTCCCTCCCTTCTCTTTTTTAACCCCCCCTCACTTTTGTTATACAATCCCCAATAGCGTGAAACAATGTTGTCCATATTGTAAGGGTATTATAAAACAAAAATGAGGGAGGTCAAGTATGGAATTATTAGATAGAATGAACTAGGCCCTATCTTTACTTCATCTACAAGTGCGATACCTTGATTTCATTTTTGATATACAATCCCCTGGAAACAAATTTTTGACTTGGGGGATCGTATTACAAAATTGATAAAAAGCCCAAGTTTTATTATCTAATCCCTTTGCATATATTTCCTCCATTTAAATGATCATAGAGACGTCTTTACTCTTGCCAAGAATCTTGTCAAGGCTTTGTTTGATTGCCTCTTTTTGATTGAACTCCACTTCAAATAGACATCAATTGAAACTGCCTTAATGCAATGCCTTTGACTCATGGATAACATTTTGTCTGGTTTCTATTCTTTGACTGTGTCTTTTACACAGGGATCATATAACAAAAGTGCCTAGGAATAGGGATCGTAAAATGAAAGAATGTCGTTATAAGATTATATAATATAGTTCATAATCATAATATACTTTAATTACTTAGCATTTATATTTTATTTAAATTTAATAAGATTTGCAATTCATTTTGCAATTCATTTTTTACTGCAGAATGTGTAGCTTAAATGGCCTTTTACTTTTATAGTATTAGTATTTTTTATATATAATTTCAATTCCTACTCTTATTAGATCCTCTTAAACTATTCCTAGAATTCTTTGTTCAAATAAGCAAATTGTTCAATTTCCAAAGTTATTTCCTAAGGTCTGGGTAGCTATATATTTGAACTAATAGGCTATGGAATAGAGGTCGGACAGGATCCCAATCCCAATCCCGAAATCTTGGGATCCCAAGGAAAATTGAATTCCCATAGACCAGAATCCCAACCCTAAAAAACTCTAGATTTGGGAACAGGTCTTTTGATTAAAAATTTATAGAATTAGTGATTACTTGAAAGTATTTTGCTTTAACTTTTACTCATTACATTATTTACTTTGTTGGTTACAAAACTTCATATCAATTTTGTTGTGTTTTACTTCTTGATCTTGACAATCTTTTCTCAATTTTGTTTAACTTTACATGGACAATACACTAAAAGACCTGATCCCGATTCCCGAATTCCAATCCTGATCCCAATCCCGAGAAAAAAATTATTCCCAATCTCAATCGTGCCCGAAGATTTCAATCCCGTCCAACCTTTACTATGGAACAATACTCTACTACCTCTACTATGGGGGGGGGGCTGTAGCCTAGTGGTAGCGCAGCTGCTCTGGTGTGCTGCGACCCAGGCTCAATTCCAAGTGCAGCCACATTAATTTGGGGCTGGATTGGAATCTTGGCTTGGCTCGCTTGTGCAATTAATGGCCTTGAGAGCCAACCCCCCAAGGCGCAGTGAAGTGTACATGCCTAACAATTGACAAAAGTTAGGGCTGCTGTACACTCCTGTGTGAGTGTGTGCCTGCGTAACGTATCCGCGCACTTGTATGCCTGCTCAGGGGAGTCTGCGGAATGGGCAGTAATGCCTCTCGCCGGTTGTGTGCCAATGACGCTTAAATTGCGCCAGGGTGCACACAACCCCCCTGCCTCTAATAAAAAAACCTCTACTATGGAACAATAAACAATTGATTATTATAGAGCAAAAATTGCTTCTTTTTATAGCCAAATTTTTTGCACATTTATAATAATAATGCTTTGGCCAAATATTTGTATAGTAAAACAAAAAGGAAACCTTATTTGGCATTATAAACAAATTTGATTGCTATAAAAAAGAATAAGTAAAATAGTAGTGCAACCTTAGCTTCTTCCTCTTAAAATCAAATAATAAAGTTTCAAATAAAAAATTCCCATATCAAATTAATTAATAAATATGGGTGCCTAGTACTGTCAATAAGAAGATAATAGTTAAAAACAATAGATAAAATAATTGGTAGTCAAGGTTCAAGTTATGCAAACTAATGCATAAAAGTATAATAATTAAGTTTCAGTGAAAGTTTTTTCTAGATCAATTCAATAAGCTACATACTATAGAGCTGGTAGGTCTTAGTAGACTAACTATCCAATTTGCTAGAAAAAACCATTGAAATTCTTCTACCACTGGGACTTCTATAAAGGTAGTTTGTAGCTTTCATTGTGCAATGCATTTGATAGGCCATGTCTTGCAAAATGGTCACAGCCTCTAAAGTGTTATGCTACTCTTATAGCTATTTGAGGTATGGCTATACCTGTCAGCTCTATGGAAATTGTTGGCATTGGTCTAGCCTAAAGAAGGCAACCTTGAGGCAAAACTGCTCAATATAGGGCCAAAGTTTCTTAACTTATGAGCTCATATATGCCCAACCTCAAAATTTCACCCATCTAATGCAACTTAGTTTTGTCCAGATTTGCAACTTAGTTCCTCATGATTGTGACTTAGTTCCTCCTAGTTGCGACTTAGTTCCTCTCAATTGCAACTTAGTTCCCCTGATTGTGACTTAATTTTCACTTTCTATATGACTTTTCTTACCTTTTTCTCTTTTTTTCTCTTTCTCTTTTTCTCTCCTCTTTTCCCTCTTTCTCTTCTCTCTTCTTTTTTCCTTTCTCTTCCTCTCTTTTCTTTCTCCCCCCAATTTTGGTTTTTTGCATTTTCAATTTTGCAACTTACCTTGGCTAGCAGCCATTTCACCTATCCAGTTTGAATGGGTTGGACAGGTGTTGGGCATGTATGTATGAGTTTCATAGGGCAATTAATTTGCATATCAATGCACAATAATCTTTAGGTTGCCATTTTGACACTAGGGCCTCTAGTGTTGGGTTGCTTCTTTGCATAGAGTTAGTAGTCTCATTTACATTGCTAAAATCTTATTAAGATATGGTGCCATGGCTGTGGCTATTTTGCTCTGATAATGGCTTAAGTTAAGGTCTTCTGGGGCTTTGACAATGGAACAAGTGGCAGCATTGTAATCTGCTAAGTCCTAGCCAATGTTGTCATTGCAGCAGATCCTTGATTTGCCTTTACTATATACAATTATACAGATGTAGCTGCCTGTGCTAAAAATAGAGCCAATTGCTTCTGCTTGGGGCCTTCTGTTTTCAACTACTAGCAGGGCAATGAGGTTGGTAGTTTGGTATAAACCTACTTTGGTATAAGCAAGAAGTGAAACTTTGGATGGCTATATAAGTTATTATGAATGTTTTTATAGGCAACTAAATAGCTGACTATAGCAATGGCCACAATTGTGATAACAATACACATCTTCATGCCTTGGTTAGTAGTATAGTTAGATTAAAACATTTGATAGTTGTCTTTAATATTAGCAAGAATTGAAGCTTCCAACTGCTATACCGAATGTTTTTTGATAGCTAGCTACATAACCAACTATAACAAAAGTCAAAATTGTGATAGTATATAGTTAGACTAAAACCTTTGGTAGCTATCTTTAGTATTAGCAAAAAGTAAAAAATAGAGCTTAAAATTGCTATCAGCTGCTATATCTATAGATATATTATTATTATATAAAGGACTGTTTGTCTAGACTATATAATTTTAGACATAGGTTCTACCTTAATATGTCAAATTAAGTACCTAGGTCATGAATTAATATCAGTACATGCTGATATATAGCTTATAAATTATTTGACTATCAGTATTTTTCCAAATTGGCAACTAAAGGTTTTGTCTATAAGGCAATATTACACTGAGCATATGCAACACATTGTATATGAATAAAAGCTCTAGGATAAAAAAAAGACAAATTTTTAAAAACTGTAGGAATTCCTAACATCATGTCACAAAATAGACTAGCCAACCATCTTTTTCATTAAAAATCTTCAAAATATGAGCAGTGACACTAGAAGGCCTTCTATGTATATTTTGTATTTGAAGTTTTTATTCTTTTCTTTGTTATCTCTAATGGGAGACAAGGATTGCTTGTTTAATACCCTAAATGTCCTGCCTGCAACTATTGCAAATGATATGGTCTGGTATAGATAAATATAATTATTTGGTTCATTAGCATGCCAAGGCTCCATCATCCATAGAAATGATAAGCTTTGTCTTAGTATACCAAAGGTATTGCTCAATGAATTGAAAAAACACGTAGTTTCCAAACAGAATCAAATACAAGATAAAAAAGTTTCTTGCACAAATTTTTGATTTAAAATAGCAAAATTCTTTTAACCTTTAATATGCCTTTTTGTTATATGAATGCAAAGTATATTTTAGTTAATAATATTTGTAATTGCAAAGGTAGCTTATTCACTAAAAAGGTAATTAACCAATGCACATTTCAGCTATTCTCTGTGTTTAGCGTTACTTGCATCAACAAACAAAATGACTAAACTCCTTACTAGACTGCTGTAGTGTAAATCCATATGCCCTGATGCAAGTAGTATATTTAGTTTCATAATCGCATGATAACAGAATCTCAATAATCAGTGCAAAGATGTCTCTAGACCCTGCTGTACAGAGGCGACAGCAGTTGCAGCCTAATCGGCACTATTCTCGTGACTCGGCAGAGATGCGCATAGCTGGGCAGTATGAGCTGCATCACACCATTGGCCGGGGCCATTTTGCCGTTGTCAAACTAGCTAGGCACGTGTTTACTGGCGAACAGGTTGCCGTTAAAGTTATTGACAAAGCTAAATTAGATTCATCTAATCGAGAGAGCCTCTATCAGGAGGTGATGTGTATGAAGCTTGTACAGCATCCAAATGTTGTTAGGCTGTATGACGTAATCGATACGCCTAATAAGCTCTATCTCATATTGGAGTTGGGCGACGGCGGTGACCTGTACGATTTCATTGTTCGACAGGATGACAACAGCGGATTAAAGGAGTCTTTAGCTAAGAGTTTCTTTCATCAGATTGTCACCGCGATTGCTTATTGTCATCGGTTGCACGTGTGTCATCGAGATTTAAAATTAGAGAACTGCGTCGTATTCGAACGATTGGGCATTGTTAAATTGACCGATTTCGGTTTCTCCAATGTGTTCACGCCTGGCAAGTATTTGGAAACCTCTTGTGGCTCGTTGGCCTATTCGGCGCCGGAAATTCTGCTTGGCGATTCCTATGATGCGCCTAAGGTGGATGTCTGGTCGCTAGGTGAGCTGGGTTTTATAGAGCCTCTAGAGATTCAGGATGCCAAATTGAAAACCCAGCTGGCAGCAGTCAAAGTATATCTATACCCTATGCTTTTGATCTGTTAAGCCTCTGACCTTGAATTACTACTGCTTTTGCCAAACTGAGAAGCCTCCATACGCTGCTTGCGAGGGGCCTTGGCTATTTCTTGCTTTAGTCTATGGGTCATAGTCGATTGCCTTGTATAACAGAAACAGATACACTCGATGTTGCAAGGAAAAAAAGAAAACGACTGCGATGAGTCGCTGGGCGGTTTACAGATGAAGCAATAGGCATTTGGACTGCAGAGTATTTGTATTACATATAAGTGGTAAATACAAGTAGGCAACATCCCTTGTGGGTGTTGGAGAGGCAACGAACGAGGAGGGTTGAGCCAAGGACAACTTAATAACTCAGGACCGGAAACAAGCCAATTCATGGCGAAAAAAGTATGAGGCTCGTTTAAAAGCATTTTTCTATGGCCCATCCGTATGCGCATGCTTTCAGTTGCCAATGTATACTCGTATCATATTTGACTTTTTGATAGGCAGTCAGAAGGCGGGTGCAGGGTCGGTTTTCTTAAATGTTAAATAGTTTTATTACATAAAGTAACCGTCGTGAAAATACACAATGGGAAAGCTGTACACGCAGCACATGTATAAGGAAACTCGAGAAAAATTTACGATTCTTTCTTCATCTGAACTACAAACAGAGAGGAAAATAACAGTCACAGAACGGGACAAGAGCTGACTATGATAATTAGTGAAGTGTTTGCTCCAGGTTCGCTCACTGTCCACTCAGCTTCAGTATTTTTCTATCGTGCACTTTATCCGGTGAAGGAGCGCTATTTGCTCCTCGTTGAACATAACCCTTGAAGAAACAGTTGGTGAGGTGCACGCAGCATCCCAGAACATCTGCTTCAGGGAAGTAAAACTCGCCAACGGCAGCAAACAATTTGCGCACTCGCAAAGCACATTACGGTGATCGCAGCGAAATGAAGCATCCGAAACAAAGGCAAGCAAAATTGAACAGCCACTTTGGCGGGTGCTTCAACTTTCCCCGGGAAATCATTTCAGTGAATTCACCGAGCGGGGTGTTTAAATTTTCGGCAGTATCATCACCGGCAATTTTCTCCTTAAACGTTATGTAGCCTGAAATGGTATTATTATGCCTCAGTTGTCCTTCGCCTCAGCAATCGGTATTTCCATCCAAGTTCAAGTAACACAAATGCATGCCTTACCTGCAATATAATAAACAGATGCCTTTTCGGCCATTGATAGGCTCTCAGCTTTGACGTAGCAGTCATCGAGCGTCGAAAGTTCTTCGTCTGAAAGGGGCGTGTCGCAGCAAAGTCCTTTGTTGTGCACGAATCCATCCAGCTGTAACACTGTGTAGAGTTTCATTCGTCGGAGTCGAGCGCTGAGAAGAACTTGCTCTACTGAGATAAAGTAATTGCCTCCGCTCATTTGGCGATAAACACCAAATTCTGCTTCCAGAGGATCACTTTGCAACTCCGCTATGAGAATGTACGTTGCACCAGATTCGCAGAGCAGTCGTTCGCATAGTTCTATGATTGCATGAATAGTGTAAGCTAATGACCTCTTCGTCTCTGACGTCAGAGATTGGTGTCTTGTTCTTCCCTTTCCACTGCGCATCTCCTCAATCGATTCGCAAAGCGCGCGCAGGAACTTGATGTTTGGATCTTGAACTGAATAGACAGCCCGTCTGTCTGGGTCATTAAGTCTAACATGAAGATGCGGGTTCTTGCAGTTCACAATTTTCCAGAATTTTGAAATTACGTCAATGAATGCAGCTGTTCCATTCTTCCCGTCGCATTTTAGGGCGGCAGCAACATTGTCGCAGAAAACTTGAAGAGCCAAATTGACTTTAGTCTTTTGGACATTTGTTGGGAAACACGCTTCGTATGTAATGCCTGTACGCTTAACAATGTGATTTGCTTCAGATCTATACAGTTCTACAATGTCTGACCACTTAGCCGTGACGACTGTTGTAGACTTGGGCAAACGAATGGTTAGCATTCCATCAGACTCAGTCTGCCAATTGTTCTGAATTTACTTCAAAAGGTGTACAACATCATGGAGCAAAAAGAAAGTAGACTCCTGTGATTCAGATTTGCCGATCCAAGGTTTTTTCTGTTGAGCAGCAAACATCGAGAAGCACTTTCTGTTTGTGGGATGGTTGTCACACACAAGCGCCACATGTTGATTGACGAGTTGAATGCACACGCCCATGTAGTCTGTCACGGTCTAAACAACAACAAAATTGTTAATAAATTCATGTGGCCAGGCTAAATCTGATTCACAAAGCACATTTGAAGAAATTCTTACCGTCAGTTGATTAGGCAGAGACAGTCGCCAAGCCTCTCGTTCAGTTGCATCTTTAGGAAATGAAAATACTGCAACATTCCGATCACGGTTACTATTGTAGTTTGCTCAACAGAAAATGACGCTGCATTTTCTCGGCATGATATTTAGTTTCAGCAAGAATAAAAGTTCTCTCTCTCAATTGCAAGTGCATGCGAAGAACTCAATTTTCAGCTCAGATTTCTTCGCTTTCGTAGCACACGGATGGGCCATAGAACAATGCTTTTAAACGAGCCTCATACTTTTTTCGCCATGAATTGGCTCGTTTCCGGTCCTGAGTTATTAAGTTGTCCTTGGTTGAGCTCTCAGGGGCTGGAGAGAAACCGATCGATTCTCAGTTTGGGTTTCTTTTTATCCCTTTGGTTGGCTTTCACAGTCTATGGCCCATAGACTAAGACATGAAACAGCCAAGGCCCCTCGCAGGCAGCGTATAGAGGATTCTCGGTTTAAATGGCTTTTTTTCTCAGTTAGGCTGTCAAAAACACTACTTGAACTAATTACATTAAATGACATTTAGCTCCTCTTAGAGTGCATTTTAATGGAGTATCTAATTATTCTAACTCATGGGAAATTTTGAAATGTAAAAAAAAACTAGCTAATAAGCAGTGTTGCTAAGTGCGTGACTTACCACCGCTGTACCCCCCCCCCCTGTGTGAGCGTGTGTATGAGTGTTGTGCCTGCGTACGGTCTTGGTGCGCTTGTATGTACTGCACTTCTGCATGGTTGTGGGACAAAGTCACCGAGGGCGTTGCGCCAGGGTGCCCACAAAATAACTTGCGATGATTAAAATGATTGACAAGTGTCGCTCATCGTTCATACCCGCAAACCGTCCCGCCAACGCGTTGACAGGTGTGATCCTATTCATGCTAGTATCCGGTCGCCTGCCATTTCAAGAGCCTAACGATTCCGAGACCTTAGCTCGCATTATGGACGTGCGTTACAAAGTCCCTAAGCACGTTACCAACCAATGTCGCAGCCTTATTAGCCGATTATTGCAGCGGGATCCATCGAAACGGCCAACTTTGGATGGCATACTAACTGACGATTGGTTCGCCGACGAGCAGCATAGCGTTTACGATGAGAGGCCATTGATTAGTCTGGGTAGGATTAGTCAGGCTGACCAACAGGAGGTCATTGGCAAGATGGTGAGTAGCAGATGTTGGGGACAGTTCTGGTTTTTGGTTTACATTCAGATTTTCTGTCCTAGTGTACATCCATGCAATTTTCTCTCTTGCCCAGTGTACATGCTTGCAGTTTATCTTTGCCCCAGAGTACGTCCAGACTGTCTGCCCCAATGTACAGTTTGATTCTCTGTCCCAATGTACATTGAGTTTCTCTGTCCTAATGTAGATTCAGATTCTCTGCTCCAATGTACATTCAGATTCTCTGCCCCAATGTACATTCAGTTTCTCTGCTCCAATGTACATTCAGATTCTCTGCCCCAATGTACATTCAGTTTCTCTGCTCCAATGTACATTCAGATTCTCTGCCCCAATGTACATTCAGATTCTCTGCCCCAATGTACATTCAGATTCTCTGCCCCAATGTACATTCAGATTCTCTGCCCCAATGTACATTCAGATTCTCTGCCCCAATGTACTTTCAGTTTCTCTGCTCCAATGTACATTAAAATTTTATGCCTCGGTTTCCGTTCAGTTTGTCACAAACTTGCAGTCGATTTAAACAATTTAAACTGTCGATTTTGCACTGCAGGTGGACGGCGGCCTAGCAACAGAGCAGGAGATACTCGAAGCATTAGAACGCGACGATTACAGTTACATTACGTCCACGTTTTATCTGCTAGCTGAGAGGTTAATTAAACGGAACCTAGCATCTCCGGCCGCGGGTTATTCCGCTCGACATTTGCTGCTACAACATCAGCAGCAGCAGCAGCATCAAAGCCAGCGAAAGACATCGGATCCGACTGCATTGTCGGCAGCAAGCGCTGACATTCAGCAGCAGCAACAGCAAGCATCCAGCGGCGGCGGCAGCAGTCGACAATCTTCGTCTGCTTCGCTTAGCGTCGAAGAGAAACTGCGCCGTTTCTCAATGATTCTAGAAGAAGAAGACGACGATGTCGCTTGTTTGGAAGAGGCCGCTGCCGCCGGCGCCGCGGCCACAGCGGCTGGGAGCGGCACCCCGCCGGTTCGTTTGCAGTCTCCGCAGTTCAGCGGCGGCGGTGGGGTGGGCGGCCGTCTCTCCAGCCTATCAGGATTGGCCGCCCTGTGCGATCCAATCAGAGAAGAGGAGACAGGGGAGGGCGGAGTGCTGCAGATTCCTACGCCGGTTCTTTCTTCATCGGCGCTGTTTCCCGGCGCGGCGACGCTGCAATCTGCGAATGTCGGCGGCGGAGGCTCATCGACATCGTCGCAGAAGCGTCGATCTAGCGCGGCTAGGGAGAGCAGTTTCTCGTTGAGCTCGCTGGCTTCAAGTCTTCGATCGCTGTCGTCTCAGCGGGTGGCAGTGGATTTGATGCGCGATCTAGGCGGCTGTCCCAGCCCTATTAACAATGGCAGCAAGCAGAACTCGTGCGTGTTCTATCCAGCTAGCGGAAATACTACTACTAGTACTACTACTAGCAATAATAATAATAGTAATTCCACAATTCTTGCTGCCACCACGGCGCCTGTGGCTTCAACAGACGAAGTTGACCTTGAAGCCGACTCTGGTGACGACTGCGACGGAGAAATAATTGACAAAAATTCTGGAGATGATACTGTGGATTCGAGCAGACGGAATGCTACTAGAAGTGATAGTAGTAGTAAACAGCCGCGCAAAGAGTCCGATAGTAATCACAATAAGCGAACTGGCTTATCCGGTCATGTTAATCAGTGCGTATCGCTTAGCTCAGAAGAGATCCACAGAGCGTCCGATAGCGGGTCATCTACTCGTTCGCAAAAGCAGAAACAGCATCAGCAGCAGCAGCAAGCGCATTCTTCCAGACAGCGCAGGCGTTCGTCCCGCAGTTCTAGACAGCGAAATAGTAGGCAGATCGGTCGCCTGCCTCCGCACAATAGCGGTGGTCATCAGCAGAGAAATCATAGTCACCAGGCGGTTGATATCAACAGCGGCAATGCCAAATGGCAGCGTCAGCAACAGCTGGCTTCCTGTTCAAGACAGGATAGCGGATTAGTCATCGCTGTTGCTAATTCCTCGGCTCAAGCCACTAATACTGCTCAGGCTGCGTCAAAAGCATCAATGGAGAAGTTTCGAATACGGTGTTGTACAATCAGCTGAATTGGCAATCAATCTGCATTTGTTTTGTGTGCGCGCGTTTGGGACATTCAACTGAAATTGATGAAATCGATCGTTACTGATCGATCTGACGGCTTGCAAAATTTTAACTGCAGTAGAAACACAGTGGCTAGAACTACAACTACAAGGGGCTAGAATAGTCAGCTATGTCACTCGAAATTTAAGTTTTAAAAAATCGAAGCATCTACTCTTTTTTCAGTAGTTTATCTGCGCAGTGTCACCTAAGTTTAATGTGACAGCTAAAATTTCCTTTCCTTCCTCGCTCGAGGTTTGTAGCCTAAGGATCATCCCTGGGATTTAAGAATATAAAACTTGATGTACAAAAGTGAAACAGACAGTCTAGTTAGTTAACAGGCCCAATCTAGCTCAGCCAATGAGAGAGCAGTAAGGAGAGAGGGTCAAAGTTAGACGGACGAAACTCAGCCTGGGGTAGGCCCAATCTAGCTGAGCCAATGAGAGAGCAGTAAGGAGAGAAGTCAAAGTCAGACGGACGAAACTCAGCCTAGGGGACAGGCCCAATCTGGCTCAGCCAATGAGAGAGCAGTAAGGAGAGAAGGCAAAGTCAGACGGACGAAACTCAGCCTAGGGGACAGGCCCAATCTGGCTCAGCCAATGAGAGAGCAGTAAGGAGAGAAGTCAAAGTCAGACGGACGAAACTCAGCCTAGGGGACAGGCCTAATCTGGCTCAGCCAATGAGAGAGCAGTAAGGAGAGAAGTCAAAGTCAGACATAAGCGGGCAAGAGGGAAGCCTAGCTTTATCGGCCTGGCTGGGGGCTGGGGCGCCAACCTTTTTCTTCTTGCTCGCTACGCACAGGCACTGGATTTGGGTGCTGCTTCAAACCTTGTGAAGATGTTATTTAACAGATTTACTTTTAGAAAGCCAGACCAGAAGGCGATTGTTGCAGCTTTAAAAAGTTAATGTAAGGTTTAATAGATTTTTAATTTTACTAAAACGAATTAAAAGCGCTAATTTTACTACTGAAAAACAGTAGATAAGCGAATTTTTTCATGCGGCCTAACGAGTTATTATAGTATCTGTGGCTGGCATCAGACTACATTAAAATCAATTAAAACATATCTTAATATTTTGTAATACTACAGTAAATTAGCTTTAGTTTAATAAGTTTTATTATAAATGTCATCTTTAATTTGTTGAATTTACTCTTCAAAAAATCTATTTAGTAGAGTTTAAAATCGACCCGGTAAGTCAATTGTGAAGAGACAATATTGCCTGTAGTAATTATTGTTTTCTATTTAATCTCGTGTACAATTTTTATTAAAGAAAACGTTCATATTTATCAATATTGCTACTAACAGTAGTGCTACAATATGCAACTTTGTTTTTGTACAATTCAAGCCTCTGCGCCGAGTGTGCTCAGTTTGTGATTGTTAAATTAGAAATTTATTAAATTCTAAAACCATAAAATTGCTTATTGATACTTATAATTAACACTGTAAAGGCTCATATTAGTGAGCTCAAATTCTTTTTATTGAATTATAAACTTTGTATATGTATATATTATTTACTTAGATTTGCCATTTTGCTGTTGCTATAATTATTTGTAAATAAATATTTTTTTGCTCTCAGGGTTAACTCAGGAGATTGTGGAAGAAGTTAACAGAAACTGACATATTTATACTCATATTTCTATATTTGAGTAAACTGAGTAAAAAATCAATAATAATTATCATAAATATAGTTGATGTTCCTAAAGTTTTTTTTTGACATAATGAATGCTTTTTATTAACTTACACCAGCGCCTTGATAGTGCAGTTCCCTTTTTCGTGCTTTTCTTATGCAGAATAGTTATGCAAAGAAGAGAACTAAGAGTTTTGAGATTGTGTGTTTTTACACAAGACCATCTCCACAATTGATGTCGGGTTCGCTATGCATGACTATATTTTTTGGCACCTGCGCACTTACTCTTGCTAATTAGTAATAGTTGTCAACTATATGGATTTTGTAATATGCGTCTTCTGAGTTCAGTTGAGTAGTATGTTTTCACTACGCGCACATATTTTTAAAAATGTAAAACTAAACCAACCTGTTTATGCAATTGATGTTATTTCGAGGCACTGATGCAGAGATTTTAGTTATATTTAGTATGTCATTCTTTGCGATTGTTGCGTCCGCGTGTCTGTCTATATTAAAATTTGTCTTTTTCACTTATTTTAATATCTTATATTCGTTTTGTAAATTCTCTTTTTCTAAAGTAGCCAATGACATTTTTTGGCTATGATCAAGTCGTTTGTTAATGCGAGTAAATATAACTGAATATTGTGCGTTTACTAAATAAATATATATCAATATGCGTTAATATATGATGCAGGTTAGCAGATTAAATCTATGTTTATTATTGCGATTATGTTCATTTTTACTGAATCATCTATAGGCAGGGGTAGCATCCTACTGAGTGGTCTATTGGTAGGGATAGCATTCTACTGAGTGATATATAGGCAGGGGTAGCATTCTACTGAGTGATCTATAGGCAGGGGTAGCATCCTGCTGAGTGATCTATAGGCAGGGGTAGAATCCTACTGAGTGATCTATAGGCAGGTGTAGCATCCTACTGAATGATCTATAGGCAGGGGTAGCATCCTACTGAGTGATCTATAGGCAGGGGGACATCCTACTGAGTGATCTATAGGCAGGGGTAGCATCCTACTGAGTGATCTATAGGCAGGGGTAGAATCCTACTGAGTGATCTATAGGCAGGTGTAGCATCCTACTGAATGATCTATAGGCAGGGGTAGCATCCTACTGAGTGATCTATAGGCAGGGGGACATCCTACTGAGTGATCTATAGGCAGGGGTAGCATTCTACTGAGTGATCTATAGGCAGGGGTAGCATCCTACTGAATCATCTATAGGCAGGGGTAGCATCCTACTGAGTGATCTATAGGCAGGGGTAGCATTCTACTGAGTGATCTATAGGCACGGTAACACCCCCCTATTACGAAGTGAGTTTCGGCATGTATTTCTGCTAATTTTTACCTTCATGAGATACACAGCTACTGATAAGTGCACTCTGTTTTTTCAAAATTCCAAAGTCAATATCAGCCAATAAGTTGGCTTAGAAGTTGCTTGGTTCTGGTAGACATTATCAACACTGTCAGTGACTATGGAAGAGGTCAAATCGTTTTTGACCAGCGTGAAGAGTAAAGGCGCCTCTGTGCAAACACGCGAAGTACTGGCGGTGTGCGACGCTCTGACAGATAACTGTGAGTGTCTGAGAATCAGCGAACTGTCTCTGAGACGATTTCTTTTGAGATGGGGCACTTTATAGTAAATTGGGAGGCTGCGAATTGTAAGGACAGCAGCTGTGTTGTGTCAAGAATAGCAGGGATGTCAGGATATAGCTAAGCAGTGTTTGAATGACAGCGGGTGTTTCTCAGACAAGATAGAGAGGTGTCAGGAAAGACAGACGGGTGCCAGGGAAGACAAAATAGGTCTCAGGAAAGACAAATGAGTGTCAGGAAAGACAAAATGGGTGTCAGGAAAGACAAACGGGTGTCAGGAAGGACAGAGGGGGTGTCAGGAAAGACAAAAGGGTGTCAGGAAAGACAGGGGTGTCAGAAAAGACAGAGGGGTGTCAGGAAAGACAAATGAGTGTCAGGAAAGACAAAATGGATGTCAGGAAGGACAAAATGGGTGTCAGGAAGGACAAAATGGGTGTCAGGAAAGACAGAAGGATGTCAGGAAAGATAAAAGGGTGTCAGGAAAGAGAAAATGGGTGTCAGGAAAGAGAAAATGGGTTTCAGGAAAGACAAAGGGGGTATAAAAAAAGTCAGGGGGTGTCAGAAGAGACAGCGAGGTGTCAGGTAAGACAACGGGGTGTCGGAACTATAGCAACGTGTCATGGAGGTGCGGGAGGTGTCAGGGAACTAAAAAAGCCTCTGTGTAAGTTTTAAGCAATTACAGTAATCTCTCTCACCGCTGTCAGGCATTCCTGATGCGGCTTTGAAGGCCTTCTTCAAGCACATCTCGCCGCTAAGCGCTCACTATCCTAACGGCAGTCGGAGACGGGCCGCTCTACTCAAGCTGTTTAGTCGGCTGCAGGCTACTCACCCGGCCGCTGTTGAGCACTGCAGAGTGTTCTGCTCGGAATTGGAGAGGTTCTATACGGGTCTGACGCCAAGGTACAGTGCTGTGTTACAGGCTGTTATTGATCGGCTCTGATTTCAGGATGATATGATGACCCAAATGTACCAAGAATCGCCCCTAATATACCAAGATTGCCCCTAATATACCAACATTGCCCCTAATCTCGAGAATCGCCCCTAATCTCAAAAATCTCCCCTAATCTCAAGAATCACCCCTAATCTCAAAAATCTCCCCTAATCTCAGGAATCGCCCCCTAATCTCAGGAATCGCCCCCTAATCTCAGGAATCGCCCTCCTAATCTCAAGAATCGCCCCTGATCTCAGAAATCGCCCCCTAATCTCGAGAATCGCTCCTAATCTCGAGAATCGCCCCTAATCTCGAGAATCGCCCCTAATCTCGAGAATCGCCCCTAATCTCAGGAATCGCCCCCTAATCTCCCGCAGCCCGTCGCACCTGCGGGAAAGCGTATTCTCCCTGCACTGCCTGGCGTCAGCCCTGATTGCTGCCAGTCAACAGCAAGCGGTCACTATTGGCACAGTGCGGCAAGCACTGCTATCCTTTGCCGCCCTATTGCAAGGCCACTATTTGGCTAAGCGGGACAGTCTTCGAGTTGCTTTTCAACGAGTTGCTGCTCGACTGTTTCAGGTATTTATATATAGGCTGAATAATGATAACGGAACTGAATGTGTTGGAAAGATATTGAAGTGTTAGGAAGCACAGACAGTAAGGGTGTCAGAATGACACAGTGGGGTGTCAGAATGACACAGTGGGGTGTCAGAATGACACAGTGGGGTGTCAGAATGACACAGTGGGGTGTCAGAATGACACAGTGGGGTGTCAGAATGACACAGTGGGGTGTCAGAATGACACAGTGGGGTGTCAGAATGACACAGTGGGGTGTCAGAATGACACAGTGGGGTGTCAGAATGACACAGTGGGGTGTCAGAATGACACAGTGGGGTGTCAGAAGGACACAGTGGGGTGTCAGAAGGACACAGTGGGGTGTCAGAATGACACAGTGGGTTGTCAGAAGGACACAGTGGGGTGTCAGAATTACACAGTGGGGTGTCAGAAGGACACAGTGGGGTGTCAGAATGACACAGTGGGGTGTCAGAAGGACACAGTGGGGTGTCAGAAGGACACAGTGGGGTGTCAGAATGACACAGTGGGTTGTCAGAAGGACACAGTGGGGTGTCAGAAGGACACAATGGGGTGTCAGAAGGACACAGTGGGGTGTCAGAATGACACAGTGGGGTGTCAGAATGACAGTGGGGTGTCAGAAGGACACAGTGGGGTGTCAGAAGGACACAGTGGGGTGTCAGAATGACACAGTGGGTTGTCAGAAGGACACAGTGGGGTGTCAGAATTACACAGTGGGGTGTCAGAATGACACAGTGGGGTGTCAGAAGGACACAGTGGGGTGTCAGAAGGACACAGTGGGGTGTCAGAATGACACAGTGGGTTGTCAGAAGGACACAGTGGGGTGTCAGAATTACACAGTGGGGTGTCAGAATGACACAGTGGGGTGTCAGAAGGACACAGTGGGGTGTCAGAAGGACACAGTGGGGTGTCAGAATGACACAGTGGGTTGTCAGAAGGACACAGTGGGGTGTCAGAAGGACACAATGGGGTGTCAGAAGGACACAGTGGGGTGTCAGAATGACACAGTGGGTTGTCAGAATGACACAGTGGGGTGTTAGAAGGACACAGTGGGGTGTCAGAATGACACAGTGGGTTGTCAGAATGACGCAGTGGGGTGTCGGAATGGGTGTCAGTGTTGGTATGCGTGGCTGTGCCTGTGCACAGTATTGGGCAGAATAGCCGTCAGCGCCCTGGGTTGTGGGACGATGTCGCTTTGTTACCACAGGCACCTGTGAATAGTGTTGCTAAAATGTAGAAATCATATATTTTTCTAACTAAAATTGTTTCACTTCCCTAAATACTTTTAGGTTCCTAAACTGCGAGGACTGTGCCTTGAATTCTCGACAGAACAAAGTCCTAATCCTGGAATTATTGCATTTTGTTCTATGCTGGCTGGTTTCTTGTGCGATCGCGGATTAGCTAACGAAATTACAGACAAGGTGAGACTGTTCTGTACAGGGGGCATTGTATTCTATCACACCAGTGATTTTGGTCTCTATCCCACCGGTGTATTGGTCTCTATCCCACCGGTGTATTGGACTCTATCCCACCGGTGTATTGGTCTCTATCCCACCGGTGTATTGGTCTCTATCCCACCGGTGTATTGGTCTCTATCCCACCGGTGTATTGGTCTCTATCCCACCGGTGTATTGGTCTCTATCCCACCGGTGTATTGGTCTCTATCCCACCGGTGTATTGGTCTCTATCCCACCGGTGTATTGGTCTCTATCCCACCGGTGTATTGGTCTTTATCCGACCGGTGTTTTGGTCTTTATCCCACCGGTGTATTGGTCTCTATCCGACCGGTGTTTTGGTCTTTATCCCACCGGTGTATTGGTCTCTATCCCACCGGTGTTTTGGTCTCTATCCCACCGGTGTATTGGTCTCTATCCCACCGGTGTATTGGTCTCTATCCCACCGGTGTATTGGTCTCTATCCCACCGGTGTATTGGTCTCTATCCCACCGGTGTATTGGTCTCTATCCCACTGGTCTCTATCCCACCGGTGTATTGGTCTCTATCCCACCGGTGTATTGGTCTCTATCCCACCGGCATATTGGTCTCCATCCCACAGCGATGCACCTATACGTCAAGATTACTGTTATTTAGTAAATAAATACAGTAATATTGTACATTACAATCCTTACTATTGCAGTCGGTTCTGCTAAAGCACTATCTGCAGACCTGTTTTGTTACCAAGGAGGCGGCCAGCCAATTGCAGTTGGACAGCAGCAAACGAATGGTCCAATTACTGGTTGATAGGAAACTGTTTTCTGATGAAGTCCTACCGCTTATTAAAAAGGCCGTACTGCGTTCTCCGGAGGTAACGGAATTGTGTTTGAAGGCTTAAGATAGGGCTAGACCTTAGTGTTGTGTTGGATATCTTTGTGTAATATCTGTGTCGTGTATTGTGAACATTAGTAATGAGATTTCATTAGGATAATTAATGGGATTCTATTGGGAGTTCATTAGGATAATTATTGGGATTTCATTGGGATAATTATTGGGATTTCATTGGGATAATTATTGGGATTTCATTGGGATAATTATTGGGATTTTATTAGGATAATTATTGGGATTTCATTGGAATAGTTATTGGGATTTCATTGGGATAATTATTGGGATTTTATTAGGATAATTATTGGGATTTCATTGGGATAATTATTGGGATTTCATTGGGATAATTATTGGGATTTCATTGGGATAAATAGTGGGATTTCATGGGATAGTTATTGGGATTTCATTGGGATTTCATTGGGATAATTATTGGGATTTCATTGAGAAAATTCTTGGGATTTCATAGGGATAATTATTGGGATTTCATTGGAAAAATTCTTGGGATTTCATAGGGATAATTATTGGGATTTCATTGGGATAAATATTAGGATAATTATTGGGATTTCATTAGGATAATTATTAGGATTTCATAGGGATAATTATTGGGATTTCATTGAGAAAATTCTTGGGATTTCATAGGGATAATTATTGGGATTTCATTGGGATTTCATTGGGATAATTATTGGAATTTCATTAGGATAATTATTAGGATTTCATTGGGATAATTATTGGGATTTCATTGGGATAATTATTGGGATTTCGTTGGGATTTCATTGGAATAATTATTGGGATTTCATTGGGATAATTATTGGGATTTCACTGGAATAATTATTGGGATTTCATTGGGATAAATATTGGGATTTCATTAGGATAATTATTGGGATTTCATTGGGATAATTATTGGGATTTCTTTGGGATAATTTTTGGGATTTCATTGGGATAAATAGTGGGATTTCATTGGGATAATTTTTGGGATTCATTGGGAAAATTATCTGGATTTCGTTGGGATAATTATTGGGATTTCATTGGGATAAATATTGGGATATTATTGGGATTTCATTGGGATAATTATTGGGATTTCTTTGGGATAAATATTGGGATTTCATTGTCATAATTATTGGGATTTCATTGGGATAATTATTGGGATTTCATTGGGATAATTATTGGGATTTCATTGGGATAATTATTGGGATTTCATTGGGATAATTATTGGGATTTCATTGGGATAATTATTGGGATTTCATTGGGATAATTATTGGGATTTCATTGGGATAATTATTGGGATTTCATTGGGATAATTATTGGGATTTCATTGGTGTAGTGTACGCCCCCTCTATGCCTTCACGCTTTTCTCTGACTAGCTTTCGCCCTCTTGTCCAACGTGCACTAGCACTGGCCCCGTCAACCATTGCGTAACACTGTAGCCGCACGTCGGCAGTGAGTTGATATAATAGCTCAAATATACGGTCCACGAGACCAGGTTTTTTGCCACACACAAGCGCACTACAATTGGGATAATTATTGGGATTTTATTGGGATAATTATTGGGATTTCATTGGGATAATTATTGGGATTTCATTGGGATAATTATTGGGATTTCATTGGGATAATTATTGGGATTTCATTGGGATAATTATTGGGATTTCATTGGGATAATTATTGGGATTTCATTGGGATAATTATTGGGATTTCATTGGGATAATTATTGGGATTTCATTGGGATAATTATTGGGATTTCATTGGTGTAGTGTACGCCCCCTCTATGCCTTCACGCTTTTCTCTGACTAGCTTTCGCCCTCTTGTCCAACGTGCACTAGCACTGGCCCCGTCAACCATTGCGTAACACTGTAGCCGCACGTCGGCAGTGAGTTGATATAATAGCTCAAATATACGGTCCACGAGACCAGGTTTTTTGCCACACACAAGCGCACTACAATGGCGTCGCAAGCTAGCCTACCCACACCGCCCCCATTGAACTTGCGCGAGGAGCCCCATGCGGCACATACGAAGTGGAGCAAGTGGTTGGCTCAGTTCCAGCTGTTCGCCGCGGCCGCTGACATCTCTGATAAGAAGCGACTTCGCCAACTCCTTCTATACACAGCGGGCGAGGACCTACAGGCCATTGCAGCCGGTCTCGCCGAAACCGGTGATGACGTCGACAAGCTCATTAAGGCTCTCAATGAGCACTTCATCAGCCAGCTCAACTTGCCCTTCACACGCTACCAGTTCCGTCGGTGCATCCAGCAGACCGGAGAGTCCCTGGACGAGTGGCTACGGCGGCTCAACGACACCGCGGACTGCTGCAAATTCGAAGGCCTCAGGGACTCTCTGATCCGCGACCAGCTGATTGCCGGCTGCAGCTCCGAGCAGCTCCGCAGGAAGCTGCTGGCCATGGACAACGTGGACCTGGGCCAGGCTGTCCGGGTGGCCAGGGCCATGGAGGCAGCGGAGTCGCAGGCCAGCCTCATGGAGACCAGCGCAGCGACCGTGCAACGGCTGCGGAAGCGCGAGTTCAGCCCGCCAGAGCAGCCGCAGAGATCAGCCACGCAGGCAGCCGATCGCACGCAGCCAAAGTGCATCCGCTGCGGCAACTTCGGCCACCGCAGCTGCAGCGCAGCGTTAGGCAAGACCTGCAACCGATGCGGCAAGCCGAATCACCTCGCCAAGGCCTGCCTGTCCCGGCCAGAGGACGTGCGAGCTCTGCGGGTCGGCAGCGACAGTTCAGGCGCAGAGGACGAGGTCTTCTGCCTGACCGTGATGGCCTCCAACACGAACGCGGCAGCAGCCCTTGCCACGGTGCTGGTAGAAGCGACTCCAGTGCAGGTGCTGGTGGACAGCGGAGCCGACTGTAACGTCCTCACCGAGGAAGCCTGGCGAAAGCTCCCGGGACCCCCAGGCCTGCAGCCGACGACAAAGAGGATCTTTTCATTTTGATCAGAGAGGCCTCTGCGCACTCTGGGAGTCTGCAGCCTGCAGGTCTCGGTCGGCCGGAGGGTCCAACGCGTCAGCTTCATCATCGTCCCCGGGAGCGGCACCAGTGTGCTCGGCCGTGCAACCTCTACATCCCTGCAGCTGCTGAGTCTAAGGACGCAGGCCCAGGCACCGGCCAGAGAGGCGACAAGGCCGATCGATGCTCTAAACGACGAGCCACCAGCCCAGGACGGAGTACTGCTGCAGCAGCTCAACACCGTCAAGTCTGCACCGGAAGACCCGACCATCGAGAGCGTCCGCGAGGCCACCGCGCGGGACCCGGCTCTGAACTTCGTCATGCAGGCGCTGGCGATTGGCAACTGGCGCTCCGGCGCTACAGCCCAGGCCGACAGCTTCCACTCGCTCAAGGGAGAGCTCCGAGTGCGTAACGGTGTGCTGCTCAGGGACAGCAGGATCGTTGTACCCGCAGCGCTTCAGCAGCAGACCATCAGTTGGGCCCACCAGAACCGATTCGGCTGGAGGAAGTCCATCGACCGGCTGCGGAGGAAATTCTGGTGGCCCGGCATGGTGCGGCAGGCACAGACGGCTCTGTCAAAGAGACGCCAGAACGAGGACATCCGAAGCGGTGGCCCGTGCAAGGCGCTTCCGGACGGCCGACAGAGGACGGCAGACACAGCAGGGAAGTCGGACGTTCAACAGCTGTCGGAGCTCGACTGGAAGCTGGTGACAAGACGGCGCAAGCCGCTGCTTTCAAGCCGCTGCCAGGTGACCGAAGCTGTACGACGGCCTCTGGGAGGTCTACCGGCTGCACGACAGCACGCCAGCAAACCACGAGGTCGTAGCAACACAGCCGCAACCTACTAACTCAATGAACTATACATGTACATGCATGCGTAAATTTAGCTTAATTGCAGACTGACACAACTTTTCCGAAATTTCGTTCCGCTAATCTAATTATAGGCTTTGTACTTTTTTGGTTGGAGGAGAGATGTAGTGTACGCCCCCTCTATGCCTTCACGCTTTTCTCTGACTAGCTTTCGCCCTCTTGTCCAACGTGCACTAGCACTGGCCCCGTCAACCATTGCGTAACACTGTAGCCGCACGTCGGCAGTGAGTTGATATAATAGCTCAAATATACGGTCCACGAGACCAAGTTTTTTGCCACACACAAGCGCACTACAATTGGGATAATTATTGGGATTTTATTGGGATAATTATTGAGATTTCATTGGGATAATTATTGGGATTTCATTGGGATAATTATTGGGATTTCATTGGGATAATTATTGGGATTTCATTATGATAATTATTGAGATTTCATTGGGATAATTATTGGGATTTCATTGGGATAATTATTGGGATTTCATTGGGATAATTATTGGGATTTCATTGGGATAAATAGTGGGATTTCATTGGGATAATTATTGGGATTTCATTGGGATAATTATTGGGATTTCATTGGGATAAATATTGGGATATTATTGGGATTTCATTGGGATAATTATTGGGATTTCATTGGGATAATTTTTGGGATACATATTGGGATTTCATTGGGATAATTATTGGGATTTCATTGGGATAAATATTGGGATACATATTGGGATTTCATTGGGATAATTATTGGGATTTCATTGGGATAATTATTGGGATTTCATTGGGATACATATTGGGATTTCATTGGGATACATATTGGGATTTCATTGGGATAATTTTTGGGATTTCATTGGGATAATTATTGGGATTTCATTAGGATAAATATTGAGATAATTATTGGGATTTCATTGGGATACATATTGGGATTTCATTGGGATAATTATTGGGATTTCATTGGGATACATATTGGGATTTCATTGGGATAATTATTGGGATTTCATTGGGATAATTATTGGGATTTCATTGGGATAAATATTGAGATAATTATTGGGATTTCATTGGGATAATTATTGGAATTTCATTGGGATAAATATTGGGATATTATTGGGATTTCATTGGGATAATTATTGGGATTTCATTGGGATAAATATTGGGATACATATTGGGATTTCATTGGGATAATTATTGGGATTTCATTGGGATAAATATTGGGATACATATTGGGATTTCATTGGGATAATTATTGGGATTTCATTGGGATAATTATTGGGATTTCATTGGGATACATATTGGGATTTCATTGGGATACATATTGGGATTTCATTGGGATAATTTTTGGGATTTCATTGGGATAATTATTGGGATTTCATTAGGATAAATATTGAGATAATTATTGGGATTTCATTGGGATACATATTGGGATTTCATTGGGATACATATTGGGATTTCATTGGGATAATTATTGGGATTTCATTGGGATACATATTGGGATTTCATTGGGATAATTATTGGGATTTCATTGGGATAATTATTGGGATTTCATTGGGATAAATATTGAGATAATTATTGGGATTTCATTGGGATAATTATTGGAATTTCATTGGGATAAATATTGGGATATTATTGGGAATTCATTGGGATAATTATTGGGATTTCATTGGGATAAATATTGGGATACATATTGGGATTTCATTGGGATAATTATTGGGATTTCATTGGGATAAATATTGGGATACATATTGGGATTTCATTGGGATACATATTGGGATTTCATTGGGATAATTATTGGGATTTCATTGGGATAATTATTGGGATTTCATTGGGATAAATATTGAGATAATTATTGGGATTTCATTGGGATACATATTGGGATTTCATTGGGATAATTATTGGGATTTCATTGGGATACTTATTGGGATTTCATTGGGATAATTATTGGGATTTCATTGGGATAATTATTGGGATTTCATTGGGATAATTATTGGGATTTCATTAGGATAATTATTGGGATTTCATTAGGATAAATATTGGGATAATTATTGGGATTTCATTGGGATAATTATTGGGATTTCATTGGGATAATTATTGGGATTTCATTGGGATAATTATTGGGATTTCATTAGGATAATTATTGGGATTTCATTAGGATAGCTAGTGCAGATGCTCTCCATCAGCCCAAGCCCCATCGCCCAATCCCAGGTTGCCCTACCAGCCGTGTCCAGCTGCCTGAGCAGTCTCAGCGTCGATCTCAGCCAGTACAGCGGCGACCTGCTCGACACGCTGAGCGGCCATCTGCGCGCCGAATCCGACGCTCTGAGGTCGGGCAGCGTTGACTGCGTCGGCTGCTTAGCCAAGCAAGTAACCGACGGTCAAGCATTCGTCGAAGGTTTAACTCGCAGATTGTGCGGCCTGTTGCTAGGCAACGAGGCAAAGCTAACTAATCCCAAACATAAGCTGAGCCTGTTGGCGGCCTGTTCTCAACTGCCGGGTGCGGCGCCGACTGACTCCGCTAGGCGGAGCTGCTCAGCTATGCTGGGCAAAGCTTTGGTCAGCTTTCTGGGACAGGAGGGTGAGTGCTGTCCCGTCTTGTTGGCGCTTTGGTCTCTAACTGGGGATATCGTATCATTGGCGCCTCTCTGACATTTGATTGATTGATTGGCGCCTTTCTGACACTTGATTGATTGACTGATTGGCGCCTTTATGACACTTGATTGATTGACTGATTGGCGCCTTTCTGACACTTGATTGATTAGCTGATTGGCGCCTTTCTGACACTTGATTGATTAGCTGATTGGCGCCTTTCTGACATTTGATTGATTAGCTGATTGGCGCCTTTCTGACACTTGATTGATTAGCTGATTGGCGGCTTTCTGACACTTGATTGATTAGCTGATTGGCGCCTTTCTGACACTTGATTGATTAGCTGATTGGCGG
>NIVC01000012.1:1432500-1500000 GCA_002269645.1 Macrostomum lignano | reverse complement strand
ATTATCCCTAATAGCTTGGTCTAAACAAAGCTAGATACAACTGCCGCATGGCAACGGGATAGTAACTGGTAGTTGAAACCTAACCTCATAATTGCAGATGCCGTTAGACTTACCGGCCCTACTAAACCGCTGTTTCGATCCGCTGCTATCAGCACCTGCGTCACCTGCCAGTTCGCCTCAACCGCATCACAGGCGGGCAATAGTCGCGCTAACAATGGAGTGTCCGGGATTTGCCAACTTGCTAGCCAGCCGCATCCTAGACTGTTTAACCTCTCCGGAAGTGTTCGAAGTCACCGAACTAGAAGCCGGCATCCTGCGCACGCCAGACAATCGGGTATTCGATCTGGCCGCTCTGGATGAGTCTGCCAATGGGATTCGAGAAGAATTGGAATCCAGCCTGCTAGGCGGTGACAGCAAGGCTGGGTCCAATGTTAAACGGGAGAACCGTCTGTACAGCTACGCTGATCAGATGGCCGAATTGGAGCTTCGCCGGGAGTTGGCCAGCAAGAAAGGCGACAAAGAGTTGCAGAAACGCTTGGCCGCGGCTATGGCTGAGCAGTTATCGGCTGAGAAAGCTGTTCGAGACCGGCTGTGCGGACTTGATCGACGCGTTGACGCTGCGTTTCAGTTGCTGCTTGGCCTTATCGAAGCTATTGGTTAGGTTTGCTTCTTTGTAGCTTGCCTAGATCTTGTAGAGATTAGTGCCTAGATGTCTGAGAGATTGGCGCCTATATATCTTAGAGATTGGCGCCTATATATCTTAGAGATTGGCGCCTATATATCTTAGAGATTGGCGCCTATATATCTTAGAGATTGGCGCCTATATATCTTAGAGATTGGCGCCTATATATCTTAGAGATGGGCGCCTATATATCTTAGAGATTGGCGCCTAGATGTGATAGAGATTGGCGCCTAGATATCTTAGAGATTGGCGCCTATATATCTTAGAGATTGGCGCCTAGATATAAGAGATTGGCGCCTAGATGATTTAGAGATTGGCGCCTAAATGACTTAGAGATTGGTGCCTAGATATCTTAGAGATTGGTGCCTAGATGTGATAGAGATTGATGCCTAGATCTTAGAGATTGGCGCCTAGATATCTTGGAGATTGGCGCCTAGATATCTTGGAGATTGGCGCCTAGATATCTTGGAGATTGGCGCCTAGATATCTTAGAGATTGGTGCCTGGATATCTAAGAGATTGGTGCCTGGATATCTTAGAGATTGGTGCCTAGATATCTTAGAGATTGGTGCCTAGATGTGATAGAGATTGATGCCTCGATCTTAGAGATTGGCGCCTAGATATCTTGGAGATAGGCGCCTAGATATCTTAGAGATTGGCGCCTATATATCTTAGAGATTGGTGCCTGGATATCTAAGAGATTGGTGCCTGGATATCTAAGAGATTGGCGCCTAGATATCTTGGAGATTAGTGCCTAAATATCTTGGCGATTGGCGCCTAGATATCTTAGAGATTAGTGCCTAGATATCTTAGAGATTGGTGCCTAGATGTGATAGAGATTGATGCCTCGATCTTAGAGATTGGCGCCTAGATATCTTGGAGATAGGCGCCTAGATATCTTAGAGATTGGTGCCTGGATATCTAAGAGATTGGTGCCTGGATATCTTAGAGATTGGTGCCTAGATATCTTAGAGATTGGTGCCTAGATGTGATAGAGATTGATGCCTCGATCTTAGAGATTGGCGCCTAGATATCTTGGAGATAGGCGCCTAGATATCTTAGAGATTGGCGCCTATATATCTTAGAGATTGGTGCCTGGATATCTAAAAGAGATTGGTGCCTGGATATCTAAGAGATTGGTGCCTGGATATCTAAGAGATTGGCGCCTAGATATCTTGGAGATTAGTGCCTAAATATCTTGGAGATTGGCGCCTAGATATCTTAGAGATTAGTGCCTAGATATCTTAGAGATTGGTGCCTAGATGTGATAGAGATTGATGCCTCGATCTTAGAGATTGGCGCCTAGATATCTTGGAGATAGGCGCCTAGATATCTTAGAGATTGGCGCCTGGATATCTAAGAGATTGGTGCCTGGATATCTTAGAGATTGGTGCCTAGATATCTTAGAGATTGGTGCCTAGATGTGATAGAGATTGATGCCTCGATCTTAGAGATTGGCGCCTAGATATCTTGGAGATTGGCGCCTAGATATCTTAGAGATTGGTGCCTGGATATCTAAGAGATTGGTGCCTGGATATCTTAGAGATTGGTGCCTAGATATCTTAGAGATTGGTGCCTAGATGTGATAGAGATTGATGCCTCGATCTTAGAGATTGGCGCCTAGATATCTTGGAGATAGGCGCCTAGATATCTTAGAGATTGGCGCCTATATATCTTAGAGATTGGTGCCTGGATATCTAAAAGAGATTGGTGCCTGGATATCTAAGAGATTGGTGCCTGGATATCTAAGAGATTGGCGCCTAGATATCTTGGAGATTAGTGCCTAAATATCTTGGAGATTGGCGCCTAGATATCTTAGAGATTAGTGCCTAGATATCTTAGAGATTGGTGCCTAGATGTGATAGAGATTGATGCCTCGATCTTAGAGATTGGCGCCTAGATATCTTGGAGATTGGCGCCTAGATATCTTAGAGATTGGCGCCTATATATCTTAGAGATTGGTGCCTGGATATCTAAGAGATTGGTGCCTGGATATCTAAGAGATTGGCGCCTAGATATCTTGGAGATTGGCGCCTTTTGTATAGACGCTTACATCTGTGAAGTAGTAGACACTACATATTGGGCTAATATTTATGACACAAGTGCCTAAAAGATTTGAAAGGTAAGTGGTAAGTACCTAGATTTTAAGAAAAAGCGCCTAGATCTTAGTGACAAGCGCCTGAATATTTATAAAATAAGTAAATAGATATAAAAAACTGTATCTCTAATTTAGTTTGTATTACCCCAATGTAAAAAATCTATTATTGATAAAGAATCAGTGCACTCTTGGCCCCTCTCTCTACCACTGTACACAGGTCGCACTCTAACGCTGGGCAACTCTGCAGACGAGTCGCTTTTACTTCGCCACCGCCTCGCTGACCGTCTCTCTTCTCTACTCGCTTATCCGTTAACTGCTCGTCGCGCTATAATCGCTTTCGAAGCCTTAGCAACCGTTGCTAAGGACTCAAATTCGAATGGTTTGATCTACGCTCGAGCCCTGTTTAGTCTGTGCTCGCCAGCTGTAGGCAGAATCGGGGCCGGTTGCACCATAGACTGGATGAGCAACAACGGGGGCGCTCCGAGTTTAGTAGATTCGGCTTTATACCGACTAGCCAATGCCGACAGCATCGGCGAGAACGACAGTCGGCAGCCTCTGTTGGACAGTCGAACTGAAGGCGATTTCGCCGTCGCCTTGCCGTTGCTTCGCTGCGTTCTGTTGCACTCGGACGGCCGGGACTGCCAGACGAAACGGTGCGATCTGGCTCTGACGGCTAGCGAACGGTACTGCAGACTGGTTGGCGAGCCCCAACGATTGCCGTTGAACAGCTTCTTGCCTATGCTTGCCGGGCACCTGCCTGCGGCAAGGCCAGCTCTGCTGTTGCTGTGCGAGCGATGCGGCGATCGGCTGACGCCAGAGTGCCTGCGTGCGCTGATGAGGTTTGCGTTCTTATATGTACGAGTATATAGGGGAGTTTGTGACCTAATGAGGGGTTGTAGTCTAATGAGGGGTTGTAGTCTAATGGGGGGTTGTAGTCTAATGAGGGGTTGTAGTCTAATGAGGGGTTGTAGTCTAATGAGGGGTTGTAGTCTAATGAGGGGTTGTAGTCTAATGAGGGGTTGTAGTCTAATGAGGGGTTGTAGTCTAATGAAGGGTTGTAGTCTAATGAGGGGTTGTAGCCTAATGAAGGGTTGTAATCTAATGAGGGGTTGTAGTCTAATGAGGGGTTGTAGTCTAATGAGGGGTTGTAGTCTAATGAGGGGTTGTAGCCTAATGAGGGGTTGTAGTCTAATGAGGGGTTGTAGTCTAATGAAGGGTTGTAGCCTAATGAGGGGTTGTAGTCTAATGAGGGGTTGTAGTCTAATGAGGGGTTGTAGCCTAATGAGGGGTTGTAGTCTAATGAGGGGTTGTAGTCTAATGAGGGGTTGTAGTCTAATGAGGGGTTGTAGTCTAATGAGGGGTTGTAGCCTAATGAGGGGTTGTAGTCTAATGAGGGGTTGTAGTCTAATGAGGGGTTGTAGTCTAATGAGGGGTTGTAGTCTAATGAGGGGTTGTAGCCTAATGAAGGGTTGTAGTCTAATGAGGGGTTGTAGTCTAATGAGGGGTTGTAGTCTAATGAGGGGTTGTAGTCTAATGAAGGGTTGTAGCCTAATAAGGGGTTGTAGCCTAATGAAGGTTTGTAGCCTTATGAAGGGTTGTAGCCTAATGGAGGTTTGTAGCCTTATGAAGGGTTGTAGCCTAATGGTTAGAGCGCGTCAGACTTACGACTAAAAGGTCGGGGGTTCGATTCTCATTAAGCTAGATTAGTAATTTAAATGAAATTTTCCCTTCCGAGAGGCTAACACATAAAGGCAGAGAGAGAGAGAGAGAGAGAGAGAGAGAGAGAGAGAGAGAGAGAGAGAGAGAGAGAGAGAGAGAGAGAGAGAGAGAGAGAGAGAGAGAGAGAGAGAGAGAGAGAGAGAGAGAGAGAGAGAGAGAGAGAGAGAGAGAGAGAGAGAGAGAGAGAGAGAGAGAGAGAGAGGGGGAGAGAGAGTACATGCTTGGTGCAGATTGAGAAGATGAGTAGTTTATAGTTCTCATCCTCTCTGCCGCCAGCTGCATCACCGGCTCCGAGGACCCCCTGGCAGCCCAGACCGCCCTGGAGTGCCTGGCCGGTGCCCAGCCGCTGCCTCTTGTCAAGCAGGATCAGCAGCTCCGCGTCGACCTGCTCTGTCACGTGCACCTGGCTCGTCGACATCCCGACGCCGACGTTTCAGCTCGCGCCGTCGAAGTCTGGCGCCGTCATTTTGTCGCCGATTCTACATCGACGCCGACTGCAAATTTGTCGACAGCTCTGTCGGAATTTCATCTACGTTGTTTGGCGTCGCCACGAGCGGCTATTCGACAAGCGGCGGCCGTGGCTCTAGCGGCTCTGGCCGTCAAGCCGGATCGTAATGGCGCCGGCGCCGGCGGCAACAAGGATGAGGATGGAGATGCTGAGCTCGCCGTTTTGTCGCCGAGCGAGCTGCTTCGGCAGCTGCTAGATCTGTACAAGGATCTGGCGAACCGGCCGGCCGCTGAGTTCGACCAGTTCGGCCGGATGACCCGCGACAGGCCGCCAGATCGGTGGGAAGGTCGGTCAGCCGTGGCCGCCGCGTTGGAGCAGCTGCTGCCGAAGCTGACGGTTGTGGAGACTAAAGATTTGTGCTCCAGTCTGGTTGAGTCGCTGCTCAGAGACGAGTCGGACAAAGTGAGTAGCTTTGTCGGGAGACTGATTAGTTCAGATGAGATTTCTTTGGAAAGGGTGAGTTTTCGTTTCGATAGGGTGAGATTCCGTTTGGATAGGGTGAGATTTCGTTTGGATAGAGTGAGATTTCGTTTGGATAGGGTGAGATTTCGTTTGGATAGGGTGAGATTTCGTTTGAATAGAGTGAGATTTCGTTTGGATAGGGTGAGATTTCGTTCGGATAGGGTGAGATTTCGTTCGGATAGGGTGAGATTTCGTTCGGATAGGGTGAGATTTCGTTTGGATAGGGTGAGATTTCGTTTGGATAGAGTGAGATTTCGTTTGGATAGGGTGAGATTTCGTTCGGATAGGGTGAGATTTCGTTTGAATAGAGTGAGATTTCGTTTGGATAGGGTGAGATTTCGTTTGGATAGGGTGAGATTTCGTTTGAATAGAGTGAGATTTCGTTTGGATAGGGTAAGATTTCGTTTGGATAGGGTGAGATTTCGTTCGGATAGGGTGAGATTTCGTTTGAATAGAGTGAGATTTCGTTTGGATAGGGTGAGATTTCGTTTGAATAGAGTGAGATTTCGTTCGGATAGGGTGAGATTCCGTTTGGATAGGGTGAGATTTCGTTTGGATAGGGTGAGATTTCGTTTGGATAGGGTGAGATTTCGTTTGGATAGGGTGAGATTTCGTTTGGATAGGGTGAGTTTTCGTTTGGATAGAGTGAGATTTCGTTTGGATAGGGTGAGATTTCGTTTCGATAGGGTGAGATTTTGTAAATTGAAGCCTAACCCCAAAACCTCAACTCCACCGCTCAGGTCCGCTCCGCGATGCTGAAAATGGGCCAAAAAGCTGTTGAACTTCACGGACGAGACTGCTTAACCGAATTAGTGGCCCTGTTCGAACGATTCTTAGAAACTGCCCCGGCTACGGCCGCCTTAGATTCGGTTCGTCAGGGCGTTGTGGTGCTGCTAGGCCAGCTGGCCAGGTACCTGGATGCCGAGCGGGACCAGGCCAGGATCTGCAAGATCTTTGCCCGTCTGCTGGACACGCTCAGCATTCCGTCTCAGAGTGTTCAGGAGGCCGTGTCCGCCTGCCTGCCGCCTCTGATGCCCGCTATGCGGAAGGACAAGGAGGTTATTGTGGAGAAACTGCTGCTGCAGGTGCGTTCGCTGCGGGATTCTGGTTCTGTCTGTGTCCGTCTGTCTGTCTGTCTCTGTCTGTCTGTCTGTCTGTCTGTCTGTCTATCTGTCTGTCTGTCTATCTGTCTGTCTGTCTGTCTCTCTGTCTGCCTGTCTGTCTGACTGTCCGTCTGTCTGTCTGTCTCTGTCTGTCTGTCTGTCTGTCTGTCTGTCTGACTGTCTGTCTGTCTGTCTGTCTGTCTGTCTGTCTGACTGTCTGTCTGTCTGTCTGTCTGTCTGTCTGTCTTAGTGTCTGGTCTGTCTGTCCGTCTGTCTGTCTGTCTGTCTGTCTGACTGTCTGTCTGTCTGCCTGTCTGTCTGTCTGTCTGTCTGTCTGTCTGACTGTCTGTGTGTCTGCCTATCTTCCTGTCTGTCAGCCTGTCTGTCTGTCTGTCAGCCTGTCTGTCTGTCAGCCTGTCTGTCTGTCTGTCTGTCTGTCTGTCTGTCTGTCTGTCTGTCTGTCTGTCTGTCTGACTGTCTGTCTGTCTGTCTGTCTGTCTGTCTGTCTGTCTGTCTGTCTGTCTGTCAGCCTGTCTGTCTGTCAGCCTGTCTGTCTGTCTGTCTGTCTGTCTGTCTGTCTGTCTGTCTGTCTGTCTGTCTGTCTGTCTGTCTGTCTGTCTGTCTGTCTGTCTGTGTCTGTCTGTCTCTCTGTCTGTCTGTCTCAGTGCCAGTATGCACCTGTACGCAGGATTATGTATGGATTAACCCGCCTAATCCCCACTCTCCCGCAGGCCCTTGAAGCGGACTCGTACGCGCAGCGCAAAGGCGCAGCGTACGGCCTGGCCGGAGCCACCAAAGGCCTCGGCATAGCCGTGCTGAAAGAGATGCAGGTGAACCAACGCCTACTAGACGCTATGAAAGACAAGAAAAACCCTCAGCGCAGGGAGGGCGCCCTACTGGCTCTGGAGCAGATCTGCATTGTCTGGGGCCGCCTGTTTGAGCCCTACGTAGTCTCAATCCTGCCCAGCTTACTAATCTGTTGCGGTGACACTGTAGCCTGCGTGCGCCAAGCCGCAGATGAATGCTCAATAGCTGTGATGAGTAAGCTGAGTAATCACGGTGTTAAACTGGTCCTGCCGTCTCTATTGAGCACCCTAGCCGAAGATAACTGGCGAACTAAATGCGCCAGCGTTGACCTGCTTGGCTCAATGTCCTACTGCGCGCCGAAACAGCTGAGCGCCTGTTTGCCACAGATTGTGCCTAAACTAATGGAAGTGCTCACCGATTCGCATGTCAGAGTGCAGAAGGCTGGCGAGGAGGCTCTGGCCAAAATTGGCAAAGTTATTACTAATCAAGAGGTGAGACTGGGCGCTAATCTAATCCTATCTGCATTGTGCTTGCTTTCAAATCCTTTCCCTCGATCCCCCTCTTCCAACCCTCTCTCCCCTCGATCCCCTCTTGCAACCCTCTCTCCCCTCTCTCCCCCTCTTCCAACCCTCTCTCCCCTCTCTCCCCTCTTCCAACCCTCTCTCCCCTCTCTCCCCCTCTTCCAACCCTCTCTCCCCTCTCTCCCCCTCTTCCAACCCTCTCTCCCCTCGATCAACCTCTTCCAACCCTCTCTCCCCTCTCTCCCCCTCTTCCAACCCTCTCTCCCCTCGATCAATCTCTTCCAACCCTCTCTCCACTCGATCAACCTCTTCCAACCCTCTCTCCCCTCTCTCCCCCTCTTCCAACCCTCTCTCCCCTCTCTCCCCCTCTTCCAACCCTCTCTCCCCTCTCTCCCCCTCTTCCAACTCTCTCTCCTCTCTCTCCCCCTCTTGCAACCCTCTCTCCCCTCGATCAACCTCTTCCAACCCTCTCTCCCCTCTCTCCCCCTCTTCCAACCCTCTCTCCCCTCGATCAACCTCTTCCAACCCTCTCTCCACTCGATCAACCTCTTCCAACCCTCTCTCTCCTCTCTCCCCCTCTTCCAACCCTCTCTCCCCTCGATCCCCTCTTGCAACCCTCTCTCCCCTCGATCTCCTCTTGCAACCCTCTCTCCCCTCGATCCCCTCTTGCAACCCTCTCTCCCCTCGATCCCCTCTTGCAACCCTCTCTCCCCTCGATCTCCTCTTGCAACCCTCTCTCCCCTCGATCTCCTCTTGCAACCCTCTCTCCCCTCGATCCCCTCTTGCAACCCTCTCTCCCCTCGATCTCCTCTTGCAACCCTCTCTCCCCTCTCTCCCCCTCTTGCAACCCTCTCTCCCCTCTCTCCCCCTCTTGCAACCCTCTCTCCCCTCTCTCCCCCTCTTCCAACCCGCTCTCCCCTCGATCCCCTCTCTTCCAATATTCCTCTCTTCCCCTCTCCCCCTTATTCCTATCTTTCTCTCCCTCTTCCCTTCTTCCCCTATTTCCCCCTCTTCCCATCTTCTCTCTTCGGTCTCTTCAACCCTTCCCTCTCTTCCCCTCTTCCCCCTTCCTGTCTTCCCCTCTTCATTTCTTCTTCCCATCATCCTCTCTCCTCTCCCTCTCTCCCAGCTTCTTCCTCTCTTCGGCCTCTTCCCCTCTTCCCCTCTTGCCCTTTCTCTCTTTCTCTCTTTCCCTCTTCAGCATTCCCGCCGCCAAACTCTCTTCCCCAGATTCGCGACATCGTGCCGCACCTGCTGGACGCGATCCGAGACCCAGACGGTCACACCAACGCCGCGCTGCAGCAATTGCTTAGCGTTAAATTTGTTCACAAAATCGACACGGCCTCGTTGGCGCTGATCATGCCCGTGCTTGGCCGGGCGTTCCGAGACCCGGCCACGGACACTAGGAAGACTGCCGCTCTCATTGTTGGCAGCATGTACCGCCTCACTGACCGGGCCGATCTCACTCCTTATATGGAATCTCTCATGCCGGGCCTGAAGAAGTGCCTGCTGGACCCTGTGCCCGACGTTCGCTCGGTGGCCGCTAAGGCGCTTGGCTCCATGGTTCGCGAGATGGGCGAGACCAGCTTCCAGGTAAGGCCTTGGCGATGGAGCATGGATAGAGTGCGATTCAACTGAGGATTGCGGTGGGGTTAGGGTGGGAATATAAACGAGAGCAGGTTAGAAATCAGAGAGAGATTAGACTAAAAATTAGGGCGAGATTAAAGTAGGGAATATAGGTTGAAAGATTGGATTGGGGTGTGATTAGAGTAAAAATTGATGTGAGATTAGAGTGTGGATTGGGGTGAGATTGGAGTATACATTGGAGGGAGATTAGAGTGTGGATTGGGGTAAGATTTGAGTATATATTGGGGTGAGATTGGAGTGTGGACTGGGGTGAGATTGGAGTGTAAATTGAGGTGAGATTTTGGTATGGATTGGGGTGAGATTAGATTATATATATTAAGGTGAGATTGGAGTTGTGGATTGGGGTGAGATTATAGTGTGGACTGGGTGAGATAAGAGTATATAGTGGGGGGAGATTAGTGTGGACTGGGGTGAGTAGAGTATGGGTTGGGGTTGGGGTAAGATTAGAGTAGAAATTTGGGCAAATTAGAATAGATATCAAAGAATGCGACAGCATATAGCACATAGATATAAGAAAGCATCAAGCACCCTGCACCCCCCTCCCCTCCTAAAACCGCCGCAGGACCTGTTCCCCTGGCTGATGCAAACCCTGGTGTCGGAGGACAGTCCAATCAACAGGGCCGGCGCGGCGCAGGGCCTCTCCGAGATGATTGGCGGTATGGGCAGTGCCAAACTCGAGAGCCTAATGCCCGAGCTCATCAACACCGCTAAACAGCCGGACATTGCACCGCACGTTCGGGACGGCTATTTACTAATGTTCGTCTTCTTGCCAAGAGTGTTTCAAACGGATTTCTCGCAGTACGTCAGCGCCACCCTGCCTGCGATATTGAGC
Source organism: Macrostomum lignano (assembly GCA_002269645.1). NCBI lineage: Eukaryota > Metazoa > Platyhelminthes > Macrostomidae > Macrostomum > Macrostomum lignano. Next base: position 1,489,622 of record NIVC01000012.1, on the reverse strand, counting down.
GGCCTGGCTAACGAGATTGAGTTTGTTAGGGAGACCGCTTTGAAGGCTGGGCAGACTCTGGTGCAGCAGTATTCTAAGATGGCTATCTCCCTGTTGCTGCCCGAGCTGGAGGTGAGCGGCTGACGCCAGTGAATAAGTCTTAGCACGCAGATTATCGTCTGGGATAATCATTATCATAGACCTGTATCATGGTGTCACACAGGTATCACCAGAACAGTCATACAAGTATCACCATAATGGTCACAGGTATCACCAGAACAGTCACACAGGTATCACCATAATGGTCACAGGTATCACCAGGACAGTCACACAGGTATCACCAGGACAGTCCCACAGGTATCACCAGGACAGTGACACGGGTATCACCAGGACAATCACACAGGTATCACCAAGACAGTCACACAGTTATCATCAGGACAGTCACACAGGTATCACCAGAACAGTCATACAAGTATCACCATAATGGTCACAGGTATCACCAGGACAGTCACACAGGTATCACCAGGACAGTCCCACAGGTATCACCAGGACAGTGACACGGGTATCACCAGGACAGTCACACAGGTATCACCAAGACAGTCACACAGTTATCATCAGGACAGTCACACAGGTATCACCAGAACAGTCACACAAGTGTCACCAGGACAGACAGGCATCACCGGGGTTTGCAGGAAAATCATAACCACATCCCCGCAGGTCGGCCTATTCGATGAGAACTGGCGCATCCGGTACAGCAGCGTCCAACTGCTCGGCGACCTGCTCTACAAACTGAGCGGCGCCTCGGGCAAAGGCACCACAGTCAGCGCCAATGACGACGACACAATGGGATCAAGCAATGAGTTTGCTCGGATTGGCGATCAGCTGGGTCAGGAGAGGCGCAATCGAGTGCTAGCCGGACTGTAAGCTCTTGCTCTGTGCTGATTATGCTACTGGTTCTGTATATACTACTGAGTCAAGATTTGCATACTACTTACTCATAATAGTACGAAGGTTAGCAATTATAATATAATACTACTAAGAATATTTACATAGTATTTATATGTACTACTTACTGGGATGTACTACACGACTGAGAGGTCGGGGGTTCGATTCTTGACCCACTCGTAACAATTTGTGTCCTTGAGCAAGTTACTAAACTCTGCATTGCTTCAGTTCACCCAGCTGTAAAATGGGTGCCAGCATTAGCTGGGGTAATTGAGGGTGTGAGTGGCGACCCCCCAGTCTCAGTCCCTGTCCCAATCAATTATTATTATCATTCAAGTAGTACATACGCACATCTATCATCCAAATATACTTTATAAACCTACCCAGCTACGTGAGCCGTTCAGACTCAGCTCTGCTAGTCCGCCAGGCCTCCTGCCATGTCTGGAAGGTGGTTGTGCCGCACACGCCTCGCACTCTGCAGGCCATACTGCCCACACTGCTGCCAATGCTGCTAGGCAACCTAGCCAGCGCCAGCTCCGACATGCGCGAGGTGTCGGCCAAGACGCTTGGCGATATTGTTAAAAAATTGGGCGAACGAGTGTTGCAGCATATGATGCAGATGCTGCAGACTGGCTTGGATAGTACTGACGCCAAGCAGAGGGAGGGTGTCTGTCTGGCTCTGTCTGAGATCATGCGGAGCATGCCGAAGGATCATATGCAGGTGAGCATTGTTTATTAGTGTTAGGCTATGATGCTATTATTTGAATAACTGCCCCATAATCTTCAAGAGTTGCCCTCGATCTCATGTGAGAATCACCTTCAATCTCATGTGAGAATCACCTTCGATCTTATGTGAGAATCACCTTCGATCTCATGAGAGAATCGCCCTCGATCTCATGTGAGAATCACCTTCGATCTCATGTGAGAATCACCTTCGATCTCATGGGAGAATCACCTTCGATCTCATGTGAGAATCGCCCTTGATCTCATTGTGAGAATCACCCTCGATCTCATGTGAGAATCGCCCTCGATCTCATGTGAGAATCACCTTCGATCTCATGTGAGAATCACCTTCGATCTCATGGGAGAATCACCTTCGATCTCATGTGAGAATCACCTTCGATCTCATGTGAGAATCACCTTCGATCTCATGTGAGAATCGCCCTCGATCTCATGTGAGAATCACCTTCGATCTCATGTGAGAATCGCCCTTGATCTCATGAGAGAATCGCCCTTGATCTCATGAGAGAATCGCCCTTGATCTCATGAGAGAATCGCCCTTGATCTCATGAGAGAATCGCCCTTGATCTCATGAGAGAATCGCCCTTGATCTCATGAGAGAATCGCCCTTGATCTCATGAGAGAATCGCCCTTGATTTCCCCCTTAGACCTTAATTCCCCGATAGAACCAGCCTCAATTCCCTCATGGAACCGCCCTTACTTCCCCAATATAATCGCCCTTAATTTCCCGATAGAATCGCCTTTAAATCCCCCACAGAATCGCTTCACAAAGTTCAATCTATTCCTTGAAACAATAACCTCAAAAAGTGGATTCATGAACCACCCCGATAACCACTGCAGTCCTACGCGGACCAGCTGGTCCCCACGGTTCGCCGGGCCCTTGCCGATCCGCTGCCAAGCGTCCGCGTCGCCGCATCGCGCACCTTCGACCAGCTGTACACTGTACTGGGCCAGCGCGCACTGGACGATATCGTTATCAAACTGCAGTCCGACCTTGAAGCCGGCAATGTTGACGATCCCGACGCCGCGCTAGACGGCTTGAAACAGGCGGTAGCCGCGAGAAGCGAAGTCGCTTTGCCGTATCTGGTGCCCCGGCTCACACAGGAGCCCGTTAACACGCGAACTCTGGCTATTCTTGCCTCTGTAGCTGGCGGAGCCCTGACCCCGCATCTGAGTAGGATTCTGCCAGCCCTGCTTGGCGCTCTGGATCCCGACTCTGAGGATCAGATGGACCAGTGCAGGACTGTCATGCACAGCGTTCGGGACGATGCCGGCGTGCAGGTGATAGCGGACTTGCGGGCATTGACAGACTGTAACAGACACTTTGACAGACAGACCGCTACAGACACTTTGACAGACAGACCGCTACAGACACTTTGACAGACAGACCGCTACAGACACTTTGACAGACAGACAGCTACAAGCAATTACAGACACTATGACAGACAGCTACAGGCAATTACAGACACTATGACAGACAGCTACAGGCAATTACAGACACTATGACAGACAGCTACAGGCAATTACAGAAACTATGACAGACAGCTACAGGCAATTACAGAAACTATGACAGACAGCTACAGGCAATTACAGACACTATGACAGACAGCTACAGGCAATTACAGACACTATGACAGACAGCTACAGGCAATTACAGACACTATGACAGACAGCTACAGACAATTACAGACACTATTACCTCCCGCCTCTCCCGCAGCTCACCATCCGGCATCTCACCAGCTCAGAGCTGTCCAACCAGCCCCTAAACTACCGCTTGGGCGCCGCCCGCCTGTTGCACAGCCTCACCCAGCGCGACGACTCAGCTGAGATGCTCGCTGAGCACACCGAGGCCGTCCTGCGAGCCTGTCTGCGCAGCTACTGCATCCAGGACCCCAGGGTCATCGCCGCTGCCCACGACTGCCTGGCCGGCCTGGTGTCCCGCTGCCCCACCCCGTCTGAACTTGTCGCGCCGATTCGAACCGCAGTCCGTCACGTGCTCAGCGAGCCGCAGCACCGGGCTACCGTCACTCTGGTGCCGGGCTTCTGCTCGCTGCAGCCTCGCGGCATCCAGCCGCTGCTCAACGTCTACAGGGAGGGCTTGCTCAGCGGCCAGGTTGAGCAGAAAGAGGCCGCCGCCCTCGGACTCAAGGAGCTGATTGAACGGACCTCGCCTGACGCTTTGAAGTCGTCGGTAAGATACCCGATGCGATACCCAGTCAGATACCGATGCGATACCCAGTCAGATACCCGATGCGATACCCAGTCAGATACCGATGCGATACCCAGTCAGATACCGATGCGATACCCAGTCAGATACCGATGCGATACCCAGTCAGATAACCGATGCGATACCCAGTCAGATACCGATGCGATACCCAGTTAGATACCCGATGCGATACCCAGTTAGATACCCGATGCGATACCCAGTTAGATTCCCGATGCGATACCCAGTTAGATACCCGATGCGATACCCAGTTAGATTCCCGATGCGATACCCAGTCAGATACCCGATGCGATACCCAGTTAGATACCCGATGCGATACCCAGTCAGATAACCGATGCGATACCCAGTCAGATACCGATGCGATACCCAGTTAGATACCCGATGCGATACCCAGTTAGATACCCGATGCGATACCCAGTTAGATTCCCGATGCGATACCCAGTTAGATACCCGATGCGATACCCAGTTAGATTCCCGATGCGATACCCAGTTAGATTCCCGATGCGATACCCAATTAGATACCCGACGCGATGCGATACCTAGCTAGCTATTCGATGCGATACCCAGTCAGATGCCCTATGTGATACCCAGTTAGATACCCGATACGATGCCCGATGCGATACCCAGTCAGATACCCGATGCGATACAATTAGACACCCGATTCGATACCCTGTCAGATACCCGATGCGATACCCGATGCGATAACCAGTCAGATACCCGATGCGATACCCAGTCAGATACCCGATGCGATACCCAGTCAGATACCCGATGCGATACCCGATGCGATAACCAGTCAGATACCCGATGCGATACCCTGTCAGATAACCGATGCGATCCCCTGTCAGATACCCGATGCGATACCCAGTTAGATACCCGATGCGTTACCCAGTTAGATACCCGATGCGATACCCAGTTAGATACCCGATGCGATTCCCAGTCAGATACCCAATAAGATACCCAGTTAAATACCAGGTATATACCCGCTGACCACCTAACCACCCGTCAACTGCCGCAGGTGGTAGCCATCACTGGCCCGCTAATCCGTGTACTCGGCGACCGATTCTCCGCCCAGCTGAAGTGCGCCGTGATCGACGCCCTCACAGCCCTGCTGGGCCGGTGCGGCCCGGGCATGAAGGCCTTCCTGCCCCAGCTGCAGCTGACTCTGTTCAAAGCTCTGGCAGACCCGGCTCAAACTCTGCGATCCAGGGCAGCTTTGGCCATTGGCCAGTTGGCCAGCGTGCACGCCAAGCCGGACCAGATGGCCGCCGAGCTGCTGTCGGCTCTGGCCAAGCCCGACGCCTACCAGACCACCCTGCTGTCGGCCCTGCGCCAGTGGTGCCTCCTAGCTGGCCGCTCCTTGTCGCCGGCCGCCTGCGAATCCGTGCTGAACGCCGTTAAATCTAACAAACTGTGCGGCGCCGGAGCCGACGAAGAAACGGCGCGCGCCTGCGCCGGCGCCTGCGCCGGTCTGCTAGCGGCGGCCTGTTCGGCCGTGACCGACACCGCACTCGGCCAGTTCTTGCTGACGGCGCCACCCAGCGGGGCCAGCGACTCGGCCGCCTGGCAGGAGTGGCAGGCCAGACTGGCCGGGCTGGCCGCTTATCTGGGGGCGGCGCCGGCCGACAGCGTCAAGGAGAGACTGGGCGACATTGAGATAGCTGTGCTGGCCGCTGTTGGCAGTGATCGGCCTCAGGTTAGTATTAGCCTTGTAGAGTTTTTTTCAATACATATCGGCGTAGCTGTGTAGCTTCGATTCTTATCAGTTATGTGTACTTTCGATACATATCAGCTTAGCTGTGTAGCTTCGATTCCTATCAGTTATGTGTACTTTCGATACATATCAGCTTAGCTGTGTAGCTTCGATTCCTATCAGTTATGTGTACTTTCGATACATATCGGCTTAGATGTGTAGCTTCGATTCCTTTCCTTTCAGTTATGTAAAGTTTCGACACATATCGGCTAGTCAACGAAGCAAATTGCTATAATTTCTTCTAAATGCACAAATTTAATTTTATAAACCCAACTATGCTACTGTCAGTAGAAATATAAGCTTATATCTTGTCTAAAAACTTTTTCTTCTCAGGTTGTAGACGCGGGCGTTCGCTGCATCGGACTGGCGCTGGCCAAGGCGCCTCAGTCGGAGCGCCTCGTAGCCGGCCTGGTGAAGGCGCAGAAGCACGAGAACAGCGACGTGAAACTGCTGGCCAGCCAGGCCGCCTCCTTCGCCATCGAAGCCCTGCCAGACGATCAGCTGTTGAACTGCCTCGCCAAGCCGCTGCTGCCAATGCTGGCCAACGGCACCAGAGAGAAAAACATCGGAGTAAAGGCGGCCAGCGAGCAGGCCCTGGCCGATGCCTGCCGGCTCTACCGAGCCGAGCGATTGACAGCCAGCTGTCTGGACCGCCTGGAGCCGGCAATGCGCGACTCGGTGCAGCAGATTGTGGACCGGCTGGCCAAGAAGCAGTGGCAGCGAGTGCCCGTCTGCCTGGACCGCACCGCCGCTATGTAGGCCTCCATTAATAATTCATGAACTAAACTGATAGTTGATTGAGTAACAATAAATCCCAGTAACCCGTTAAGATAATAAAATTAAAGAAGTTTATCGTTGCGAGACTCAAATTTCGATAGCAATCAATTGCTGCTTGATGGAGAAAGAAACAATTCTAATAATAGTTTCTATTGTTTATTTTTGTTTATCTGCGTCTATCGTGAGGGAATTGGAAGTAATCAGATTACTGAAATGATTTCAAGCAAAATGGCCGAATAAAACAAGCTGAAAAAACTACTACTACTACTACTGCTGTTCAATAAGTAGGCAGAAATGCGCATGCAAATCATCACACGCTGCAAAAGCTAAAAATTGATTAGCAAAGCTGCTTGTGCCGATAAATCATTAAAAAGTATTGGAGGAGTGCAGTGTTTTTATAAAGTTCATCACATGCCACAAAAATGGAGACTTGGCTTTGGAGATCATCTTTAGAGCGGAAGAAGACTGCCGCTCTTCATGAGGCAATCCAGTTCAATCAGATTCTGATTCTTCGCAAGATACCATCGATGCAGCCAGGTGCACCTCCTCAACTGAGGGCGCGCTTGTGCGACCTGCGGAACAATTGGAAAGAATTGCATTCGATTCGGTTTAGCTTGGGGACACCTACCCTCACCTACCTAGGTCTGTCTACTCTACCATTTCTTTCCAGACAGGCAGACAGACATGACATACAGACAGGCAGACAGACAGACACTAAGACAGACAGACAGACAGACAGGCAGACAAGACCTCGATCCCCTCTTGCAACCCTCTCTCCCCTCGATCCCCTCTTGCAACCCTCTCTCCCCTCGATCCCCTCTTGCAACCCTCTCTCCCCTCGATCCCCTCTTGCAACCCTCTCTCCCCTCGATCCCCTCTTGCAACCCTCTCTCCCCTCGATCCCCTCTTGCAACCCTCTCTCCCCTCGATCCCCTCTTGCAACCCTCTCTCTCCTCGATCCCCCTCTTGCAACCCTCTCTCCCCTCGATCCCCTCTTGCAACCCTCTCTCCCCTCGATCCCCTCTTGCAACCCTCTCTCCCCTCGATCAACCTCTTGCAACCCTCTCTCCCCTCGATCCCCTCTTGCAACCCTCTCTCCCCTCGATCCCCCTCTTGCAACCCTCTCTCCCCTCGATCCCCTCTTGCAACCCTCTCTCCCCTCGATCCCCTCTTGCAACCCTCTCTCCCCTCGATCCCCTCTTGCAACCCTCTCTCCCCTCGATCAACCTCTTGCAACCCTCTCTCCCCTCGATCCCCTCTTGCAACCCTGTCTCCCCTCGATCCCCTCTTGCAACCCTCTCTCCCCTTGATCCCCTCTTGCAACCCTCTCTCCCCTCGATCCCCTCTTGCAACCCTCTCTCCCCTCGATCAACCTCTTGCAACCCTCTCTCCCCTCGATCCCCTCTTGCAACCCTCTCTCCCCTCGATCCCCTCTTGCAACCCTCTCTCCCCTCGATCCCCTCTTGCAACCCTCTCTCCCCTCGATCCCCTCTTGCAACCCTCTCTCCCCTCGATCCCCTCTTGCAACCCTCTCTCCCCTCGATCCCCTCTTGCAACCCTCTCTCCCCTCGATCCCCTCTTGCAACCCTCTCTCCCCTCGATCCCCCTCTTGCAACCCTCTCTCCCCTCGATCCCCTCTTGCAACCCTCTCTCCCCTCGATCCCCTCTTGCAACCCTCTCTCCCCTCGATCAACCTCTTGCAACCCTCTCTCCCCTTGATCCCCTCTTGCAACCCTCTCTCCCCTCGATCCCCCTCTTGCAACCCTCTCTCCCCTCGATCCCCTCTTGCAACCCTCTCTCCCCTCGATCCCCTCTTGCAACCCTCTCTCCCCTCGATCCCCTCTTGCAACACTCTCTCCCCTCGATCAACCTCTTGCAACCCTCTCTCCCCTCGATCCCCTCTTGCAACCCTGTCTCCCCTCGATCCCCTCTTGCAACCCTCTCTCCCCTTGATCCCCTCTTGCAACCCTCTCTCCCCTCGATCCCCTCTTGCAACCCTCTCTCCCCTCGATCCCCTCTTGCAACCCTCTCTCCCCTCGATCAACCTCTTGCAACCCTCTCTCCCCTCGATCCCCTCTTGCAACCCTCTCTCCCCTCGATCAACCTCTTGCAACCCTCTCTCCCCTCGATCCCCTCTTGCAACCCTCTCTCCCCTCCTCGATCCCCTCTTGCAACCCTCTCTCCCCTCGATCCCCTCTTGCAACCCTCTCTCCCCTCGATCCCCTCTTGCAACCCTCTCTCCCCTCGATCCCCTCTTGCAACCCTCTCTCCCCTCGATCCCCTCTTGCAACCCTCTCTCCCCTCGATCCCCTCTTGCAACCCTCTCTCCCCTCGATCCCCTCTTGCAACCCTCTCTCCCCTCGATCAACCTCTTGCAACCCTCTCTCCCCTCGATCCCCTCTTGCAACCCTGTCTCCCCTCGATCCCCTCTTGCAACCCTCTCTCCCCTTGATCCCCTCTTGCAACCCTCTCTCCCCTCGATCCCCCTCTTCCAACCCTCTCTCAGACAGACAAACAGACACTAAGAGACAGGCAGACAGACATACAGACAGACACACAGGCAGACAGACAGACAGGCACTCACGCTCGCGTCCCCGCTCAACAATGGAGTTGGCCCGCATGGCCAGCCTGGCGGTGGCAGCGATGGCCTCCACCGGAGAGCCGTCCTGCCTCGCAGCCGCGTCTCCAGACACGTCGCCCTCGGCGCCACCAGAAGGATTGGCGAACGCGGTCGTCGCCGACCGAGTCACGGTGGACTCGTGCGGCATGAGTCGTTGCGGCGATCTGAACAGGTAGTTGCTAGGGTAGTGCCGCAGGTTGGTGACACGCTGGGCGTAGATATCGGCGTAGCGCTCCAGCTGGTAGGCGAAGCTGGTCAGGCGGCCCCCGGATCGGAACAGCGAGCCCAAGAAGCCGTAGGCGGTGTCCATCTGGCGGACAACGTCGCGAATATCGGCGCGAATGCGTTGGACCTCGCTAGCCGGCGGTCCCGGGTTCGAATCGCTGCCAGCTAGAGTGCAGTGAAGGTACATTCGGCCCATCTCGGCTTCCAAGCGTTGCAGCCTCTCGAACAGCTGCTGGTCCTGCTTCCACACGAATAGCTCGTTCGCCAGCTCAGGCACAATGAGCAGGGTGCGCCAGCCGACCTTCTTGGACTTGATGATGTCGCCGAAGATGTGATCGCCTGCGTACAGCACGTCTTTGCCGCGGCAGCCGATTAGGCGGGAGAACTCGGCGCAGGAGCCTGCGGAATGTGATGGGGAATGTTTCTGTAAGCTCCTTGGGGCGTCATTCAGCTGTGCTATTGAGGGTGATAATTGATTTTTTTAATTAACCTGTGCAACTTCATTTAATAAGGCTTTCTAATTCGTTCTGTGATATCTTGCTAGGTGAGGTGTTAGGGAGAGATCTCATTGAGAAGGGAGAGATTTAATCGAGAAGGGAGAGATCTCATCGAGAAGGGAGAGATCGCATTGAGAAGGGAGAGTCAGTTATAAAAAATCGATATCCCTAATAGCTCTAATAGATTTACATGTGTAGCCGATATGTTGCGTAAAATACTTTACAAAGCAAAATTCTAAATTGACATAAAAAGTTGGTGCACTTTAATTTCCAAATTGAAACACTGAAACTCAAATCAGCTTAATTCACCTACCCATACGTCATAAAAATAGATACCCTCAATATAGCTGTATTAAAAATGCACATACATTGCCGATATGTAGCGCAAAATACTTTTCAAAGCGGACTTCTATATAGACTTAATAAAGTTAAACTTTGTTTCAATTGAAGCCACTCACCACCTGAATAGACCACGCCAGACTGCAGCGGGCCCATGTGAGTACCCAGCTTGAGCTTGCCGCTAGAGCGATCAACCACGCGCAGTAGGCTACCCTCGGCGAAGAACTTCGGCTTGCAGGCGCTAACTAATACGTAGTTGAACATGCCCACCCAGTTGGGGCCCAACAGGTAGGACATGAGAGCGTCAGTGTACCAATACTCGGAATTAGTCAGTAGAAACACCTTCGCACCCGTAGCCTTCAACTGCTCCAGTAGATCCAACAGGTCCGAGTCGGTGTGAACAAACTCGTCGATCTGTTCAACGGTGAGACGTTTCAACGAGTCGTCGTTGTGAATTGCGTCCGCCGCGCCTCGAACGTCGTTGAATAGGGAGCGGTACGAGATGTTGAGCTCCTGGGGGATTGGAGGGACAGCACACAATAACGGTGAGATAGGGTGAGAACGGGGAAAGCAGAAAGAATCATAGTGCCCTCAAACAGACCTTGTACACAATGCCGTTCCGTTCCACCGAAGCCTGCGGCAGGGCCTTGAAGAACTCAATGATGGAGGCCATGCAGTAGATCTCCGGCAAATTAAACAGAGTATCGTACACATAAAACCTGTCGCTCAGCTGTACAAACTTATTCTCGTACCAGGAGTGAAGCTCAGCGGACGGCACTACTGTTAGGCCAAATAAGCAGCTTAATAAATTGCCAAACGAATCCACTTTAAGTAGGCAGCCGCGATCTTTGTCAAACCACAAGCCTCTGATAGGGAATGTGTGATCGTATTGGAATTTGAGTATCTCGCTGGGGTAGCCAATGTCAACCAGGCGGTTGAGCATTAAACGGAAGGCTGCAGATTCGTAGCTGGGTGATTTGTACTGGGCAAGGGTGTAGTCCATGTCGAATCCGTAGAACTTGATGCGGTCCAGCTGCAGACTGCGGTTCACGAATATTCTGGGCAGAGGTCAGTGGGGGAGGTGGGCACTGGTGAGGGATCTTTGTAGGCTAAACAACTTAAAGTACTTTGGCTGGGCCAGCCTCCCAGTTCCTTAGTTGCTGGGCCAGCCTCTCAGATCCTCAGTTGCTGGGCCAGCCTCCCAGATCCTCAGTTGCTGGGCCAGCCTCTCAGATCCTCAGTTGCTGGGCCAGCCTCCTAGATCCTCAGTTGATGGGCCAGCCTCCCAGATCCTCAGTTGATGGGCCAGCCTCCCAGAGTGTCAGTTACTGGGCCAGCCTCCCAGATCCCCAGTTGCTGGGCCAGCCTCCCAGATCCCCAGTTGCTGTGCCAGCCTCCCAGATCCCCAGTTGCTGGGCCAGTCTCCCAGATCCTCAGTTACTGAGCCAGCCTCCCAGATCCTTAGTTGCTGGGCCAGCCTCCCAGATCCTTAGTTGCTGGGCCAGCCTCCCAGAGTGTCAGTTGCTGGGCCAGCCTCCCAGAGTGTCGGTTGCTGGGCCAGCCTCCCAGAGTGTCGGTTGCTGGGCCAGCCTCCCAGATCCTTAGTTGCTGGGCCAGCCTCCCAGATCCTTAGTTGCTGGGCCAGCCTCCCAGAGTGTCAGTTGCTGGGCCAGCCTCCCAGAGTGTCGGTTGCTGGGCCAGCCTCCCAGAGTGTCGGTTGCTGGGCCAGCCTCCCAGAGTGTCGGTTGCTGGGCCAGCCTCCCAGATCCTTAGTTGCTGGGCCAGCCTCCCAGATCCTTAGTTGCTGGGCCAGCCTCCCAGAGTGTCAGTTGCTGGGCCAGCCTCCCAGAGTGTCGGTTGCTGGGCCAGCCTCCCAGAGTGTCGGTTGCTGGGCCAGCCTCCCAGATCCTTAGTTGCTGGGCCAGCCTCCCAGATCCTTAGTTGCTGGGCCAGCCTCCCAGAGTGTCAGTTGCTGGGCCAGCCTCCCAGAGTGTCGGTTGCTGGGCCAGCCTCCCAGAGTGTCGGTTGCTGGGCCAGCCTCCCAGAGTGTCGGTTGCTGGGCCAGCCTCCCAGATCCTTAGTTGCTGGGCCAGCCTCCCAGATCCCCAGTTGCTGGGCCAGCCTCCCAGATCCCCAGTTGCTGTGCCAGCCTCCCAGATAATCAGTTGCTGGGCCAGTCTCCCAGATCCTCAGTTACTGAGCCAGCCTCCCAGATCCTTAGTTGCTGGGCCAGCCTCCCAGATCCTTAGTTGCTGGGCTAGCCTCCCAGAGTGTCAGTTGCTGGGCCAGCCTCCCAGAGTGTCGGTTGCTGGGCCAGCCTCCCAGATCCTCAGTTGCTGGGCCAGCCTCCCAGATCCTTAGTTGCTGGGCCAGCCTCCCAGATCCTTAGTTGCTGGGCCAGCCTCCCAGAGTTTCAGTTGCTGGGCCAGCCTCCCAGAGTGTCGGTTGCTGGGCCAGCCTCCCAGAGTGTCGGTTGCTGGGCCAGCCTCCCAGAGTGTCGGTTGCTGGGCCAGCCTCCCAGATCCTTAGTTGCTGGGCCAGCCTCCCAGATCCTTAGTTGCTGGGCCAGCCTCCCAGAGTGTCAGTTGCTGGGCCAGCCTCCCAGAGTGTCGGTTGCTGGGCCAGCCTCCCAGAGTGTCGGTTGCTGGGCCAGCCTCCCAGATCCTCAGTTGCTGGGCCAGCCTCCCAGATCCTCAGTTGCTGGGCCATCACCCTTCATCGTCAAGCAATAAGCGACAATACTCAAAAGCAAAGCACGCACCTGTGACCAGTCTCACGCTTAAGCAATTGAAATTCGGAAGACTTCTTCTCCGACCAAGTGTTGGCTCTGCTGTAGTAGTCCATGTCCAGTCTTTGCAGGATGTGTTTACAAAATGCTCTACCGTAGTTCTATTTATATATTAATCTAATTCCAAGTTACATCCAATTGGGAAGCTCAGAAAAAATGGGCAATCTATATAATAATAATGACTACTAAATATAGAGTCATGTCAGCTATTTACAGATTTCTTTTGAGTTAGAAATATTTTCCCAAGAAAACAAACAATTTGGCACAAACGTTAATTGGGAAGGGCGGTTGCCAGGCAAACGAAGATTTGCCTATCAATTATAATACCATAAATAGGATTCTTATTCGCCTTGGCTCCTTAGCTTCATCCACATACCTATCCGTCTATATAATGAAACTACTTATAAGTAGTGTAAACGTGCATCAACATAAGGGAGAAAAAAATAAAATTAAAAAACACTTTATTACAACAAAAATAATAAACGATCACAGAGGGGTTTTATTCTAAAACAGTTTTTTGTACAGAATTTGTCTGGTTGGCTTGTAGTTTTTTTAATCCAGTCTATTTATTTTTAATAGGAAAATAACTCTCTAAAGACTGCTTATAGTAGGCGCAGTATTAAGCGCGCCAGTCACCAGTATTTGTCATCGACTAGCAAATTGTCGGCATCTCCAGTCTGCCAGGTGCCAACAAAGCCAGGCCTCACTTGTCGTCTGGCTGTCAACTTGGCTGTTGATTCGGGATTTGAGTAGGATAATTCATGTAGGCGTGCTCTCTGGCGCCCTTTAACTGATGCAGCTGCTTTGTCGCCATTGCTTGCCTGCGTAAAATGGTTTTAGAGCGATTGGCGCTAAAATCCTGCCTGTGGCGCTAATATCTAGCCTGTGGCGCTAATATCTAGCCTGTGGCGCTAAAATCTAGTCTGTGGCGCTAATATCTAGCCTGTGGCGCTAATATCTAGTCGGTGGCACTAAAATCTAGTCTGTGACGCTAAAATCTAGCTTGTGGCGCTGAAATCTAGCCAGTGGTACTAAAATCTAGTCTGTTTGCGCTAAAATCTAGCCTGTGGCGCTAAAATCTAGCCTGTGGCGCTAATATCTAGCCTGTGGCGCTAATATCTAGCCTGTGGCGCTAATATCTAGCCTGTGGCGCTAATATCTAGTCTGTGGCGCTAATATCTAGCCTGTGGCACTAAAATCCAGTCTGTGGCACTAAAATCCAGTCTGTGACGCTAAAATCTAGCTTGTGGCGCTTAAATCTAGCCAGTGGTACTAAAATCCAGTCTGTGGCACTAAAATCCAGTCTGTGGCACTAAAATCCAGTCTGTGGCACTAAAATCCAGTCTGTGGCACTAAAATCTAGTCTGTGGCGCTAATATCTTGTCTGTGGCGCTAATATCTAGCCTGTGGCGCTAATATCTAGCCTGTGGCGCTAATATCTAGCCTGTGGCGCTAATATCTAGCCTGTGGCGCTAAAATCTAGCCTGTGGCGCTAAAATCCAGTCTGTGGCACTAAAATCCAGTCTGTGGCACTAAAATCCAGTCTGTGGCGCTAAAATCCAGTCTGTGGCGCTAAAATCCAGTCTGTGGCACTAAAATCCAGTCTGTGGCGCTAAAATCCAGTCTGTGGCGCTAAAATCCAGTCTGTGGCACTAAAATCCAGTCTGTGGCGCTAAAATCCAGTCTGTGGCGCTAAAATCCAGTCTGTGGCGCTAAAATCCAGTCTGTGGCACTAAAATCCAGTCTGTGGCGCTAAAATCCAGTCTGTGGCGCTAAAAACCAGTCTGTGGCGCTAAAATCCAGTCTGTGGCGCTAAAATCCAGTCTGTGGCACTAAAATCCAGTCTGTGGCGCTAAAATCCAGTCTGTGGCACTAAAATCTAGTCTGTGACGCTAAAATCTAGCTTGTGGCGCTGAAATCTAGCCAGTGGTACTAAAATCTAGTCTGTTTGCGCTAAAATCAAGTCTGTGGCGCTAAAATCTAGTCTGTGGCGCTAAAATGGAGCCTGTGGCACTAAAATCTAGTCTGTGGCGCCAAAATCTGGCCTGTGGCGCTAAAATCTAGTCTGTGGCGCTAAAATCTAGTCTGTGGCACTAAACTCGAGCCTGTGGCGTCAAAATCTAGCCAGTAGCGCTGAAATCTAGTCTGTTTGCGCTAAAATCTAGCCTGTGGCGCTGAAATCTAGCCTGTGGCACTAATATCTAGCCTGCTCACCTGATCAGACTCATCGTCAGACTCCTTGCCCAGCTCGGGAGCTCGCACGGCCAGCTGAGACTCCCACTCCTCGGCAACCAGACGATACAATTTCAGGCAAGCGTCGGCGTCTTCAACTGAGTCGTGCTCGCGCTGCTGGATTCTCAGATTGAGCAGAGCGAGGGAGAGACTGCGCAGACTGGCCGGCCGCTTGCCCTGGGGTGGCATGCCAGCCTTGGCCTTGGCGTGGGGTGGGTGGGGTATCGGGGTGATTGGGCGATAACTGTTGTCTTGAAAACTGTAAGGCTCTGGGCGTGAGATAACGGATGGTGCATAAGTTGAGACAGGGGTGAGATAGGGGTGAGATAGGGGTGAGACAGGGGTGAGATAGGGGTGAGACAGGGGTGAGATAGGGGTGAGACAGGGGTGAGATAGGGGTGAGACAGGGGTGAGATAGGGGTGAGACAGGGGTGAGATAGGGGTGAGACAGGGGTGAGACTTAGGTAAGTAGGGGTGAGACTTAGGTAAGTAGGGGTGAGAGTGAGATAGGTGTGAGACAGGTGCGAGACAGGAGTGAGATTAGGTGAGATAGGGGGAGATAGGGGTGAGACAAGGGTGAGATATAGGTAAGATAGGGGTGAGAGTGGGATAGGTGTGAGACAGGTGCGAGATAGGAGGGAGATTAGGTGAGATGGTGTGAGATAGGGGTGAAACAGGGACTGTGAGGTATAGGTAAGATGAGAGTGAGATAGGGGTGAGACGGGAGATAAGGGTGTGATATGGGTGAGAAAGGGATGAGAACACTCGGGCAGTCCAGAAGGCTCACCTGCAGCAGAACACACTTGCTAGTGTCCCGAACCAGACCCTCCGGATGGTGCAACCGCAGCACTCTCAAATCGTTATGCAATGCGTGACCAACTAAAACTCGACCCCGTACAGCCCGACGGACCAGATCCTGAACGGCGTCG
This sequence comes from Macrostomum lignano, assembly GCA_002269645.1. Classification (NCBI taxonomy): domain Eukaryota; kingdom Metazoa; phylum Platyhelminthes; family Macrostomidae; genus Macrostomum; species Macrostomum lignano. The sequence goes on along the minus strand of NIVC01000012.1, from coordinate 1,473,576 downwards.
AATGGAAGGCCGCGTGAGAGGTCGGCAGCTCGAATGCCGCTCCATCTGGTTCGGTAATCCGTTACTGGCTCGTCTGGCAGGCACATCACATCTAGCAGCACCTGACAGGTGGATTGGGAGACAGATTAATGAGCTTCTGCACCGGCTACCATACCTTATCTACCCCAATCCATGATCTACAGTCTACCCCAATCCATTATCTACCGTCTACCCCAATCCATGATCTACAGTCTACCCCAATCCATGATCTACAGTCTACCCCAATCCATGATCTACCGTCTACCCCAATCCATGATCTACCGTCTACCCCAATCCATGATCTACAGTCTACCCCAATCCATGATCTACAGTCTACCCCAATCCATGATCTACAGTCTACCCCAATCCATGATCTACAGTCTACCCCAATCCATGATCTACAGTCTACCCCAATCCATGATCTACAGTCTACCCCAATCCATGATCTACAGTCTACCCCAATCCATGATCTACAGTCTACCCCAATCCATGATCTACAGTCTACCCCAACCCTGATTTACCATAACTATCTACCCCCAATCCATGATCTACCATAACTATCTATCCCCAATCCATGATCTACCATAACTATCTACCCCAATCCATGATCTACCATAACTATCTATCCCCAATCCATGATCTACCATAACTATCTATCCCCAATCCATGATCTACCATAACTATCTATCCCCAATCCATGATCTACCATAACTATCTATCCCCAATCCATGATCTACCATAACTATCTATCCCCAATCCATGATCTACCATAACTATCTATCCCCAATCCATGATCTACCATAACTATCTACCCCAATCCATGATCTACCATAACTATCTATCCCCAATCCATGATCTACCATAACTATCTACCCCAATCCATGATCTACCATAACTATCTATCCCCAATCCATGATCTACCATAACTATCTATCCCCAATCCATGATCTACCATAACTATCTATCCCCAATCCATGATCTACCATAACTATCTATCCCCAATCCATGATCTACCATAACTATCTATCCCCAATCCATGATCTACCATAACTATCTATCCCCAATCCATGGTCTACCAAAAACGACAAAGGATCTATTTCATAACCATAAGGATCAATCTACCTTCTGTTCATCTACACACCTGTTATCACCTGTGCCATTAACTAACCAAAGTACTATAAAATATAGGCATTAACCCATTCAAAAAAAGTCTTACATCTCCTCTCTCGTTGAGCACGCTAGCTCTGCCCAGAGCGCTAACGCTGCCTCTTGGCCCGGTGCCAACAAATTCGCAATCAATAGCCACCACTTGAGTGGCTAAGCTGGGCTCATCTAGGCGAACAATGTTAGTTCTAATAATTGGCAGCGCCTTTGACCGAGAAAAGAAATTGTTACGAATATTTAAACGGGCACGTTTGACTCCGATGGACTGCTGCTTAGCTGATGCACTTTGTCGTTTTGTACTTCCGACAGCGCGTTTTTCATGAGAAGTTGATGCCATTCGCTGCTAGTAAAAACTGAAAATTTACCATGAAATTGGAATGAAAAAAGATTCTCTTCAGTTGCTTGTTATGAGCGATTCAGAAATGATCAAGGGCGAATCTCAGGGTAGGTCGAGGGCGATTCTTGGGGTAGATTGAGGGCGATTCTCAGGGTAGATCGAGGGCGATTCTTGGGGTAGATTGAGGGCGATTCTTAGGGTAGATCGAGGGCGATTCTTGGGGTAGATTGAGGGCGAATCTCAGGGTAGATTGAGGGCGATTCTCAAGGGTGGACTGAGGGCGATTCTCAGGGTAGATTGAGGGCGGTTCTTAAGAGTAGATTAAGGGCGATTCTCAGGGTAGATTGAGGGCGGTTCTCAAGGGTAGATTGAGGGCGATTCTCAGGGTAGATTGAGGGCGATTCTCAAGGGTAGATTAAGGGCGATTCTCGGGGTAGATTGAGGGCGATTCTCGGGGTAGATTGAGGGCGAATCTCAGGGTAGATTGAGGACAAATCTCAGGGTAGATTGAGGACGATTCTCGGGGTAGATTGAGGGCGAATCTCAGGGTAGATTCAGGACAAATCTCAGGGTAGATTGATGGCGATTCTCAGATCTCAGGGTAGATTGAGGGCGATTCTCAGGGTAGATTAAGGGCGATTCTCGGGGTAGATTGAGGGCGATTCTCAGGGTAGATTGAGGGCAAATCTCAGGGTAGATTGATGGCGATTCTCAGATCTCAGGGTAGATTGAGGGCGATTCTCAGGGTAGATTGAGGCGATTCTCGGGGTAGATTGAGGGCAAATCTCAGGGTAGATTGATGGCGATTCTCAGATCTCAGGGTAGATTGAGGGCGATTCTCAGGGTAGATTGAGGGCGATTCTCAAGGGTAGATTAAGGGCGATTCTCGGGGTAGATTGAGGGCGATTCTCGGGGTAGATTGAGGGCGAATCTAAGGGTAGATTGAGGGCAAATCTCAGGGTAGATTGATGGCGATTCTCAGGGTAGATTAAGGGCGATTCTCGGGGTAGATTGACACAAAACACAAATTTGAAGCGTTAACAAACACCGATAAAGACATTAATTGAATAGAAAAACAGTTTATTATTTTGATATACACAAAAATGCAGTGCGCAAGTTGCAGAAAACAGGCAGAAGTTACATGTATAGTTCAAAATTAGGTTGCGAAGATGCAAAATATTTTCTCCGGTTTCTAGGTAATGGTTTCTCGGAACAAAATACATTTATGAAGGAATAAAAGTGAGAAGAGTGCTCAGGAGGTTAGTGGCTGATACCTATCAATAATTAGAGACTAATAGCGGCATTTGTGAGACTTATCGTGAGATAAGAATTGAGATAAGGACGAAAAAAGGGGTGAAATGTAGATGAGATAGTGTGAGATATGGTTGAAGTAAAAGGGTGAGATAGGAGCGAGCTACATGTATGCGTGAGATAGGGATGGGTAAGGGTGAGATGAAGGTAAGAAAATGAGATAGGGGTTAGATGGGTGAGATAAAGGTTAGATAGGGATGAGATATCGGTGGATGGGGGTGAGATGGGGTAAGATAGGGATGAGATCGATGAGATATGGGTGAGATAAGGGTGAGAAACATGGATGAGAAGACAGGGTGAGTGAGATACGGATGAGATCGGGAACAATGAGGAGACTAATCCCAGACCCAGACCATCAGCCTTCAGTCAGCGAAGTTCTGCCCGAACACAGCGGTGAGCCTGGCGGCCTTCTTCGGGCCCAGGCCGGGGCACCGCTCCAGCTCGGCGCTGCTGGCTCCAACCATGGCCTCGAAGGTGCCGAAATTGGCAGCCAAACAGGCCGCGTCTGTCCGGCTGACGCCTCGGACGCATCCCAAGACGTCTCTGAGCTGTCCCGGCCAGTCCTCGGCCGAGCGTTCCATCAAACTATCGGCCGGTTTCTTCTCTAAAGATTTGAAACTCTCCAAATAACGAGCAGCCTCTTCGTTGCTCCAAGCCAGTATCAGAGTTGAGCCGGCTAGCAAACAGATCCGATTTAATTCTCTAACAGAATCGGAATATTCCTGCGTGTCTACTAACAGTAATAGAATGCGCAAGTCGTAATCTTTAGGGCCAAGCTGTTTGAGCCGGCGGTGCACATAGTCCGGGTGCAGGCAGTGGTAGCGAACGGACAGAAACAGAGCGCAGGCTGTCCGGCCAAGGACGAAATCGGCCGGATCTGCTAAATCCGAATACTCCCAGGGCACCGAGCGAATGAACGGCAGCAGAGGATTGCCGCGCTGCCGATTGTTAACTAGTATTCTCTGCTGCTGCAACTGCTGCTGCTGCTGCTGGTCCTTCTGCTCCTGCTGGAGCTGCTGGGCGGCCACTTTGATCACGCCTGGCAGGGGGTGAGCCTTTGGCAGCGTGCTAGCACTACTGGTCTTGCTCGGCTCAGGGTCTTTGTTGCCTGCTTTAAATTAACAAGTTTGTGGGCTATGTAATCTATGTGAATGATATTGTATCTAGACTGACAGACAGACAGATGGATAGATAGACAGACAGACAGACAGACAGACAGACAGACAGACAGACAGACAGACAGACAGACAGAGAGACAGAAAGACAGGCAGACAGACAGACAGACAGATACTAAGACAGACACTAAGACAGACAGACAGACAGACAGACAGACAGACAGACAGACAGACAGACACTAAGACAGACAGACAGACAGACAGACAGACAGACAGACAGACAGATAGACAGACAGACAGACAGACAGACAGACAGACAGACAGACAGACAGACAGAAAGACAGACAGACAGACAGACGTTATTTTAACAAATTGTAAGGGATTTTCATTCTAAGCATGGAAAATTCCACATAACAGATTGTCATGAGTTATTTATCTTGAACAGCATACCACTAGTGCAGTCAGTTGATGAAGGCCCACACTCTGTGCCAATAGAACCAGCTGATGCTGACTTTGCCCCTTCAGCTCGAGTGGCAGCAAATATTGCTCCAGGGGTGAATTCAGCATCATTATTAGGGTTTGAGCGCCATTTAGCAACTCCATTGCCACCATTGCTGTCAGATATCTCATCTCTACCATCATTATCATCACCAATTATTGCAATATCAATTTGTACTCTAGGCTTTTTAGAAAGGTTTTCATCTGTTTTAAAGCCATTATCAGGAGCAACATTGTCAGACAATGTGCGCTTTGGTGGCAATGACATAATCTAGTTTTTTTATCAGATGACTCTTGAGGTTAAATTCTGGAATATTTAGAGCAAGTAATACATTAATATTTGTGCACGTGAGTACATACACATATAGCAATTATAAATATAGAAGAATTATCTAAGCAAGTATCTTTAGCACTAATACCCAAAAATAATAATCAACCAGCCAAATTATTATATTCTAATTAAAATTCAAAATATTCTAAATTTCTATTACACTGACATAGGCCTATCAATATATTGGTTAGGCCTATAAAAAGCCTAAAAATGCTTGATAAATATTATTTAATATAAAATTCTAGAAAATTCTATAGAAGTTCATTCTTAGCTTAATGATTATGCAACAAAATGTACAACACTAGAATTGACAAACTCCAGCATAAACCACATGCCATATATGAAGCCTCTTTATCTGTTAAGATTAGGATTAAGACTAGATTAAGACCTAGGTTAACTTAGGTTAGGCCTAGGAATGTAAACAAAGCATGGTTAAGTGTAGGCCCTAATATACATAGCAGTTATAAATAGCTATATTTTATTAGTCACAAGTGTTTAATTATGGCATTGTGTAAGGCAAATACAAGCTACCTTAAAAGTCTTTTTACTCTATTATGAAACATGTCTTTTATGAAACATGGATTTAACCCTATCTAATCTAGGCCTAGGTCTAAGAGTAAGTTATTTTATATATATGTAATATATAAATAAGGAAAGTCTAGGATTCTAAGATTCTAAGTATAGATAAATAGTGTATTATTATTTAATATGAACATTTTGAAGCCAAAAAGGTTTTGATATAAAGGAAAACTTGTCGTAAATATTACAATAGTTTGAAATTTATTCTTTATAAATTATATAGGCCCTATCTACTAAATTTACTTTAAGTTTGCTATTATTTCAAACTCTCAGTTCACTAGGCCTACTAGGCCCTAACCTATATATATTCAATAATATAAACTAGTTAGGTTTAAGATAGTCATGGTAGGCTTAGTGCTAAGTGGTTAGTCTTTCCCTAGATATGCATAGGTCAACAGAAACAATTTTGTAGTATAAGCTAGGATAGGGCATAGAAAGGCAATGTTCCAGTTTTCCACTCAATTTTTTCACTGATAAAAATGTGTCACAATAGGCCTACTTGGTAAAGTCAAAATATAGGGATCAACCTAAGAGTTTTCACACAAGATAGTAATGGAAAATCCAATAGAGTATATTCCCTAATTGGTTGCCTAGGAACAGATGGCGCCACATGAACTTTGCATATTCCATGCATTGCTTGGAACTTTGCTTAGCAATTCTCCAACACTCACTTCAGATGTCTTCTTGTAAAAAAACAAGGAATAAGCTGCTTTGGTATGGAATTAAGTAAAGCACTGGGTGAGTGGCTAGTATTATAGTATAGAAGCAACAACTTATACTCACAGCCTCTTTATATTGGCTCCTCTGTATTCAAGCATTTGAATGACCATGAAAAATCTTTGCTCCAAAAAGGCAACTCACTCAAAGTTAAAGAAGGTAAAAGCCAAGTAGAATGTGTAGTCATGCATCATGGCTTGATTGACTTGTGTGGGAAGGCCAGTATTTCTATTAAAGATCTTGTTGAGCATGGCAATGATACCAATGCCATACAAAATAAGCTTGATAAACAAGAGAGCCGCGCCCAACTTTCGGACATAGCTGATTGGGACCCTGATATTGATGCTGAAGAATATGAAGAAGAAATTGCAAGTGGTAAAAGCAGTGAATCTGCCTTTAGTGAGGAAGCTGAGGTGGCTGAAGCAAATCCTGGATTTGAACTAACGCCTCAATCATCGTCTTTTAGCTCTACTATGTTGCGCAATGAGATGCAAAAGCTGCAATTGTGCAAGAGGGCTTTTGCATCTGCTTTACATTCACAGCCAGCAAGGAAAAAGCCTCAAACTGACCATTCTTATCATCTGGGCAGCAAGAATGCTGATCATAGAAGACAAATTATTCAGTCAGCACCATCAGCATAGGGCAATAGCCATTTTCCTAGTTCACCTAGTGTAAGTCATTATGTTTGTGCTGGTCAGGAAAATCTGCCAAGGCAAGCATCATCATCAACGCTGAGTAAGTCTGACCAAGCCACTCTCTAGGTCTTGCTTGAATCTAGGCTGCAGACTTCTCTACTAAAGAAGTTGGCCAAGTTGATTGAAGAAATGAATCAATTGCTTCAAAATCTGGGCACTTCACAGACAAAATAATTGACCTTAATAAGACATTGAAGCGGGTGAAGCTGCATGATGCTGCAAAAGAGGAAATAATCACAGCACTAGACAACTTCTAGGCCACTAACTACAGCTGGCGTTTGGTGAAGAGCTCATTAAACCAGATGTTTTGTGATTTGAAATAGATTTTACAGACTATACGCTTGTATGATCCTAGACTTTTCAAAATGTCATCTTTTTAGGTTCTTTAGTTCTTTTGGTCGAAACACAGCCCCAGTTCTTACTAAATTTAAGTAATTTTTTATGGCTGCATAACTTTTTATTCTTATTCTTTGTTCTTTATAACTGTGTCATGACTTGCATTGTTTGCATATTATTTCTGTTTTTAAGTTCCACTAAGCGAAAATTACAATTCCTTATTTTGTGGCTATTAATTTTGTATCATTACGGTAAAAATAATGTTAGCTAAAATTCACAATTTCAGCTTACAATTTGTGATGTCTAAGGATGAGGTTTCTGATCTGAGCTTAGTGCTTGAGTCTATTGCCAAAGATTTATTTGAAGATGAATCTATTTCTGAGGCTTCAACACACAGTAGTACTGTTAAACAATGAAATTACTCTAATTAATGTTTCTGCTTTAATTTGCCCATGTGTGACTTTATCTCTACCTTTTTGAACAAAAGTTATACAGTTGTCTCACCTGTGGACTTTTTTGCTAAGTACCACTAGGTTTCTTTCTTGCAGATGTGACATGTTTTTCATTTCCCTAACATACATTGTCTGCTTTTGTTTTTTCTTTACTTTGATTTGCTTTTTTTTTTCCTACTATCAATCAACTATACTAAAAGTGAAATGTCTGTGGGATTGATTTTAGCAATGCACTATTTGATTACAAATTCTCTTGAATCAGCACATAATTATTGACAATCTAACTGGGGAATTATTGCAAACCAGAATTAGGGTTATTGCAACTGCAAGCCTGTAATGCAATATCAAATTATTGGCTGGTGCGATATCATTTCATTTTGAGATACTGGCATACTAATTGAGCAAGCTAGCTTTTTCTATGTAAACATGATTGTAGGTTTTTTGTTCTCTATGCAATATGTTAGCCACTGCGAAAATTTTACCATTTGCAGTAACTTTATTAAGTTTGTAACTTTTGTAACTAAATTTGTAACTTTCCAATCAATTATTATTTTAGTAAAGAATGCTTTTAACTAAAGCTTTAAAAGTTTCTTTGAAGGTTGTTTTAAAGTGGCTGCCCCAAAGGGGGCATTATTGCTAGTTCTGTTCCTAATAATATTAATGATAATAATAATATCTAGTGCGTAGTACCATCTTAATGGTAGAAAATCGATTGCAGTAAAACGTACTTGCATTGTACTGCATAATGTCTCCTATGTTACTTCTTTAATGTTAACTCAATCAGTGTTTTGAAATTAAGATTAATATAAATTCTCACTTAACTATTTACTATATGTACTGATGTTTAGAAATTTGGGCTTTATACTTGTAGTTCTAAAGTACATTATAGTTAAATTTTGGATTACAATAAATTACATGAATTGTAAAAATTAAAATTTCTTACAGAAAGCAAATTATGAAAATTATAATTAAATTAATCAAAATTGACAAAATTACATTTTATTGGACTACAATAAACTGTAAGAATTGCATAATTATTACACCATTTTTCATCTAATTTTTTGCAATTTTGACAATTTTTGTCTACTAGTATAGTAGCATGCAGATTTGTTAAGTGCTGTGATTTGCATTGTTCACTGGGCCTAATATATAATTAATTGTGTTTGGTATGCATAGCCTAAATACAAAAATTACAAAAAATACTCTCAGCCTCTATCTACTCTCAACCTCTCTATTCTCAGCCTCTCTCTACTCTCAGCCTCTATCCACTCTCAACCTCTATCCCCAGCCCCTCTCTACTCTCAGCCCCTCTCTGCTCTCAGCCCCTCTCTGCTCTCAGCCTCTCTCTACTCTCAGCCCCTCTCTGCTCTCAGCCCCTCTCTACTCTCAGCCCCTCTCTGCTCTCAGCCCCTCTCTGCTCTCAGCCTCTCTCTACTCTCAGCCTCTACTTTCATCTTCTCTCTCAGCTCAGCTTATATCTAGTTCTAAAATCTGAAATCATACTCGAACAAAAACTTGTCTTTCGAAAACATGTATTGGCAAAATCTCTGGCCTGCTGTCTCTCTATGTCCCTTGGATCCTTTGAAACTTCTATCTTCTCTTTTGTTTCCTCTCTCTCTTCTCTCTCTCTCTTCTCTTCTCTTCTTTCTTATCTCCTCTCTCCCATCTTCTCTTGTCGATCTTCCCTCACCTCTCTTCTCTTTCATCTTTGCTCTCTCTTCTCATTTATCTCTGGTCTCCACTCTCTCCCCTTAGGAAAGAAGGAAAGATAGGAAAGATAGATAGCAAACATAGGAAAGAAGCCTATGTTTGAAAAAGTGCCCGACTTGTACCAGCTGAGGCCAGCTAGAAGGCAACGCGGGAGAGATATTGTTGTAGAATATCCAATTGAGAATGTGCCCACCCACCTTCTGGTGGATGGGGGCAGTGCGCTGTCTTTGCTAAGAGCCAAAGACTATTCTAAAAAATCACTGGAAGGAGCGTGGAGGCCTTGGAGCCCCCATGTGTGAAGGCCGTGTCATGCCATTAAAGATTATAGGACTGAGAAAATGTATTTATCTCAACCAATAAGAGAAATGGAAAAAAGCTACACCAGATTTTATATGAAGAAGAGATTTGTTTAATGCAAAATACGTTTATACCTCTTAGGGCCTTACTATAAGTAGGAAATTAAGACTCGTGACCATTTTTGACTGCCTGTCTAAACCCCCCCATTGCAACCCCACATCTCCCCACCCAAAGCTATCCAATAGTAAACCAGCTGTCATTTTCCGTGACCCCCACCCCAGCTGTGGCCATCTTGGTGTGTGGCCATCTTGGTCTTACACCAAATATAATATATTGAACTAGGCCTATTAATATGTTTGCCTTAATAAACATAGCTTGTATATGCGCAACTGCTGGCCGAACTGGCCGATCCAGCCACCGTAAATTGTGGTAGACCAGGGGTAAGTTGCAAAAATGCCCATCCCAAAGAATACAGATACAGATATAGTACTAATTAGATGACAAGGCATTTAGCCTTTATAAAACAGTTATAGTTACTTCTGATGTTTACCCAAAATTGTGTTAATTTTGCTTTAGGGTTTTTTCATAGGTAAGTTGCATTTTTGGTCAAAAAGTAAGTCACATGGCCAGTGTAAATCAGGGGGGGGGGTTGCGCATGTATGTTAATAAAGATGACTAGCAAAAGGCTAGGAGAGTTATTAGGCCCTAATTATTAATCATATATAACTTCTTAGTTTATAGCCAACTAGAAATTTATATACAATTTTTTCAATTATTTTCATCCTTTCCTTTCCCATCTTTTTTTCTTCTCTCTTTTCTTTATCATTCTTTTTCTATATTCCCTTGCCTTTCTTCTTCTATCTTTTCTACCTAGTAGGGTAGTAGCCTAGGCCTTATCTTCTTTATTTCCTTTGACCATCTCCTCTCCCCCTCCTCTGGCCCACAGTCATGCCATGCACATGCACAGCACAATGCAATGCAATGCACTAGCCTACCCACTACCCTTAGAGATTATTTATCCAGCCATTGAGGCAAAAAAGTTTGCTAACTCCTGATGTAACAGAATTATAAAATAGGTTTCTGAAACTAAAGAGTCCAGCTGTGCTATTTTAATTATTTTAGGCATAGGACAGTACCTACATCATACACAACACCTATAGGCCTAGCTATGCCTATATGATTATGATTGTACATAGGCCTAGCATAAGATAGATTGATAGAATACTAATTTTCTAAACGAAAAGCTTTATATGATAATTAAAATATCAAAAGATGAACACTGGGTCCCATTTGAGTCATTTCTATCAAGATAAATGACCATTTTTGTGCTGAAAAATAAAACATCCTGTCTCCGTACTGTTATTTTTCGTTAAGACCAAGTTGCCTCCTAAAATTTTCCAAGAAACGCATAGTACTAAAGTAGTACTTGCAAGCCGTATTTGTATTGGTAATTAAATGAATGTTTTCAAGGTTTTGATTTTAAATTGTGACTTTGAACAAATACATTATAAAACATACTTTGCCAACGTGCTCAGTTTACAACTTAAGACACTAAAAACTTTATTAATCGGTTTGTTTTACCACATTGCCGCTTTAAGAATTGACATCTAAGTCCCATGTGTTATATTTTACGGCGGCAGCTTTTATATTATTATAGTTTGTCACACCAGTTGGCAGTTGACCAAATGCTTGCACATCGCTCGACAGCGCCAGGGATATTTTTTCTGCTGAATTATTTCCCGAATAATCCTGCCGAATAATTACTTCGTTGAACTTCTTAAGTCCTTGGCCGCATTTAAAAAGTATTGATGGTAAAAAATAGCTGGATCGGTACAGACAGGTGCACTAGCCTCTACACAGAGGCAAATCTAGAGTTTCATTTCTGTGGGGGGGCGGTCCAAGTTTGGGGCGCCAACATGAGTATAAGGGGCGCCTGCAATTTAAGCTGGGGGGCGCAAAAAGTGTGTAGGGGCAAGTAAGTGTATTTAATTCAGTTAATTATTTCCTCCATGGTGTTCTATTATTTCCATCAGGGTTTCTATCATATCCAGGGGCGTAGCCAGAGGGGGGGCAAGGGGGGCCGTGGCCCCCCCTTAATCACCAACTCTGGCCTTGGCGCCCCCCCTAAAAGAAACTGGCGCCCCCCTAAAAGAAACTAGCGCCCCCCCCCGGTAAAAGAAACTGGCGCCCCCCCTCCTAAAAGAAACTGGCGCCCCCTATAAGAAACTGGCGCCCCCCTAAAAGAAACTGGCGCCCCCCCCCCCTAAAAGAAACTGGCGCCCCCCCTCCTAAAAGAAACTGGCGCCCCCTATAAGAAACTGGCGCCCCCTAAAAGAAACTGGCGCCCCCCTAAAAGAAACTGGCGCTCCCCCTAAAAGAAACTGGCGCCCCCCTCTAAAAGAAACTAGCGCCCCCCCCCGGTAAAAGAAACTGGCGCCCCCCCTCCTAAAAGAAACTGGCGCCCCCTATAAGAAACTGGCGCCCCCTAAAAGAAACTGGCGCCCCCCCCCTAAAAGAAACTGGCGCCCCCCCTCCTAAAAGAAACTGGCGCCTCCTATAAGAAACTGGCGCCCCCTAAAAGAAACTGGCGCCCCCCCTCTAAAAGAAACTGGCGCCCCCCCCTATAAGAAGCTGGCGCCCCCTAACTCACGGGCCCCCCCCCCAATCAAAATTCCTGGCTACGCCCCTGATCATATCCACCATGATATTCCTCATTCCATCATAAGTCCCATCATGGATCTAATTATTTTCATCATTGATTGATAAAATTTAAGCGGAAAGCAAAATAGACTTTTATTAAATAATAGGCTAGTTTTGTGATCGAATGGATATAAGCTTAAATAAAGGACCAGCTGCCTCGATGTCCATTTTTAAACCACATCTCGTACAGGGCATTCACATGTATAGATCGAGACAGGGCCGCCCACCAAGAGACAGGGGCGCCTACCAACAAGAGACAGGGGTACCAAGAGACAGGGTTGCCTACCAAGAGACCAGGAGACGGGCGCCCACTGAGAAACAGGGGCGCCAACGAAGAGACAGGGACGCCCATCGAGAAACAGGGGCGCCCACCAAGAGTCGGGAGCACCCACCAAGAGACAGGGGCGTCCACCAAGAGACAGGGGCGCCCACCAAGAGACAGGGGTGCCTACCAAGAGACAGGGGTGCCTACCAAGAGACAGGGGTGCCTACCAAGAGACAGGGGTGCCCACCAAGAGTCGGGAGCACCCACCAAGAGACAGGGGGCCAACGAAGAGACAGGGGCGCCACCAAGAGACAGGGGTGCCCACCAAGAGTCGGGAGCACCCACCAAGAGACAGGGGCACCCACCAAGAGACAGGGGGCCAACGAAGAGACAGGGGCACCCCACGAAGAGACAGGGGCACCCCACGAAGAGACAGGGGCACCCCACGAAGAGACAGGGGCGCCCCACGAAGAGACAGGTAAGGAGTGTTGTGCGAAGTCGAGGTATTTAGACAGATTATTTCAGCAGGGGTAATCATGGCATTTAATTATAACAATAATTTATTGCGTACTTAAAGAGTTTACATTAATGCGTGTGAGTTGCGCATTGCTCTCTTTACCCCTTGCTGCTGTGCACTTGCATATGGTGAAAAATCCACCAAAGATGACAGCTTATCACGTTCAGTTGCAACAGTTTTATTTTTTTGGATTAACGTACCTAGCTGGTGGTCAGCAGCGTTGGAACTCTCAGAGGAAGGCTTTAAAAATATGTAAGAATTCATTTCCAACTTTGAACAAGCTTCTAAAGCCGACTAACTGACTTTTCTATTCCTTGTTGTTGACGGTGTACACATGTAGAGTCAGTAGGGGCGGATTTATAGCTGCAGGGGGCTCCGCGGCCTCCTCCGCGAACTCCTGGAAGCGGGAAATGTCCAGCCACTTCGGTATTATCCTGAATGACAGCAGGGTATTCGGAGGGAAGGACACTGCAGAAATTTCCGGTGTGCTGCAAATGTCTATTGAGCCGCGGTACCAAAATGAAAACCATTAATGGGATCCTCAAAACTACATGTAACAGTCCCAACAGAGATATACCGTACCCCACGAAGGAAATATTGGATATACTTTCAAAGTATTTTATTTTAACACATGGACAACTTTTTTCGTGTCATCGCCAGAAAAAGTCGTCATATACTACTTATGTACACAACACGGAGTGACATCTGAGCATGCTCGACAAAGCAGCAGAACACATGTTGCAGACAGAGCGTGAGCGAGCAAAGAGATTAAGTGCAACAAGTAATTAACAAGGAGAGGTACACAGATAAACTGACGTTGGAAATAAACGGTAGAAGGAATTATTTTTAAACAGGTTCCGCACAACTGACCAAACCAATAAAAACATTGCACTACTATTTTAGTAGTATACGTCAGCAAAGTTGAAACTAGAGTAATTTTACTGAATTTTTCAGAATTTAAATGTTTCTATGGTCTATGGAGCAGTCCAGGATACAGACAAATGACAGTTGAACAATAGAGACTTCACGCTGACGGACAATTTACTCAGGTAGAATCAATAAAATTTCAATCAAAAGGTGGCACAAGAGTTAAAAGTATGCACTGCAAATTTAAAATTCCAACGAAGCTTTCATTAATAGCCACTTTGCCACTTTGCTTTTTTACGCGAAAAAAGTGCAAGAATCACAATAATTGATTGGTAATTTTAACTTCTGTGAAATTGAGTGAAATGCCATTGGTGCATCTGATTTTTGTAACCAAGCGACTTAGTAGGATAGTAAGTGCCACATGAGCAAATTGAGTCTGTATGTACTTTTATTTCAAAGAACAGAATGCACGTGGTTTACTCGAGCAGCTAAAGCAGAAAGGACTGATCTGCACTCGAAAATCGTTCGAATTTATCTGCAAAAATGCTCCATTGACGGTGTCGGGTGTCTTCAACTTTCCGCTTGAGCTGCCCGAGTAATACCTATCCAAAAGAAATTTGCAACCAAGGCAACAAACAAACAATAAACAGACAAAGTGGACAATAAAACGACTAGATGGCAAACCTACTCGTATTCAAGACCGGAATTCAACAGTGTGAGATACGATCCAGGGATTGAACACTGGGTTGGACAAAATATCGCGGAATTTTATTGTTTTGTTTTTATCGTCTCCGCTTTCGTAGAGCTAATTAAGATTGTTTTGTAGGCGCAGAATTATTAATGGCAGCTAATCTGCCATTTTTTGCTTCTCCTAGGAGTTGGATTCCATCATCAGTGAATAACGCGGCACTGCGGCATGTTCATGCTTAGGAATCCTCGCACCTGGCAGGTGGCGGCAGGGCAATTAGTTACCTCCAGATTGTGCAGCTGCTGTAGGCGAATCAAATTGCACAGGCCGTCGCCTGTCATTCTGCTCACGCCTGTTGGAGCGGGGGGAGCAACGTTGTGCAGGTCTTACGTAAGATTTTGCAGCCACCTCAATCCCTTGCCCCAACCACCCCAACTTGTGCAGCCACCTCACTCCCTTGCCCCAACCACCCCAACTTGTGCAGCCACCTCACTCCCTTGCCCCAACCACCCCAACTTGTGCAGCCACCTCACTCCCTTGCCCCAACCACCCCAACTTGTGCAGCCCCCTCAATCCCTTGCCCCAACCAGCCTAAATTGTGCAGCCACCTCACTCCCTTGCCCCAACCAGCCTAAATTGTGCAGCCACCTCACTCCCTTGCCCCAACCAGCCTAAATTGTGCAGCCACCTCACTCCCTTGCCCCAACCACCCCAACTTGTGCAGCCACCTCAATCCCTTGCCCCAACCACCCCAACTTGTGCAGCCACCTCAGTCCCTTGCCCCAACCACCCCAACTTGTGCAGCCACCTCAATCCCTTGCCCCAACCACCACAACTTGTGCAGCCACCTCACTCCCTTGCCCCAACCACCCCAACTTGTGCAGCCATCCCTGTCTCATGTGTAGTTAAACACAAGCTCACTGTAGATCTCTTGCTTTAATTCCCAGAAAACAGAATTTCACTCACCAGCAATAGATAGAAAGCCAAGCGTCCGAATGTTCAGAATATGTCGTAGCGAAGTGTCGCTGAGCGAGGAACACCAGCGCAGACACAGTACGCGCAGCCTCGGCATTGTAGACAAGTATCCAACTCCGATATCTGATATGGTTGTGCACCTGTGGGCAGGATAGAAATTTATACATTTTCGACTGTTGGCAATCATTTGAATTATTGTAGCAGCGCGGACGGATCCCAGAGAGTCAGGGGAAATTTCGGCGACACGAACTGTACCGAATTTCTGACACGCTGCTTCATTGCTACAGAAAGAATCAGGACGACGTGGCGTTGAAAAATCATAAAAAAAAGATTTCGGCGCCAAAATCTATAACCATAAATTAAAGCTAGGCGATTCTCCCAGCTTCCTTATCTCGATCAGGGGCAGACCTGCACCTCCGAAGCTTTCAGTAGCAGCCCTGTTTTGACGATGTCATGCGGGACCTTCGTGGGAGTTACAAATTTCAAACCAAACCCTAAGATTGTACCGTATGTTTATATGGAACTTTAAAATGCGTGTTTGCAGCAAACTCTATAGAGATTCTACGAGTAAATAATGCAGAGATAATCAAAACAATATTTTGTTTTGTTTTGAATTTAACTTTTCATGTAAAATTTGTGTGAACTGACCTTTACATGTAGCTTGGTGGAGTTGAGAGCCTTGAGAGTATTTATCGACTTTCTCTTATCTATTTGGTCACCATGCATAGCCTATACCTCACCATAGTCTAAAGAAATTGCTATCAAACTGGAACAACGCAATTGGATCCGGGAAGAAAGACTGCCATGCGACAGCTTACTGTCGAATGAACTGATTTGACTGCTTAAAATGTCTATCCGGCATCGATTTGACGTGACGTGTGTTCTTCACTTATGACAGAGGTCGGCAAACTCCGGCCTGTGTGGCCTTGCGGCCCGCGAAGCCTCTCTATCCGGCCCTCGGGTCCTTTGGAGCTTCACCATGGCAACGCGGCCCGCTCAGGGTTTGTGTCTCTGCTCAGCTCTCTTCTGTCACTTCTCTGTTCTCCTCTCCTCTCCTATCCTCTCCTCTCCTCTCTCCTCTCCTCTCCTCTCCTCTCCTCTCCTCTCCTCTCCTCTCCTCTCCTCTCCTCTCCTCTCCTCTCCTCTCCTCTCCTCTCCTCTCCTCTCCTCTCCTCTCCTCTCCTCTCCTCTCCTCTCCTCTCCTCTCCTCTCCTCTCCTCTCCTCTCCTCTCCTCTCCTCTCCTCTCCTCTCCTCTCCTCTCCTCTCCTCTCCTCTCCTCTCCTTCTCTTCTCTCCTCTCGTCTCCTTTATTCCCTCTCCTCCTTTCTCCTATTTCTCTTCGTAATTTCCTCTTCTTTGTCCCTTCCTCAGGCCTGCAGTCATGCCCTAGGTTCTCTATCTGCCCCTTGAGGCAAAAAGTTTGCGGACCCCTGATTTATGACCTACCTGTCGAGTTGCAGCCTCTCCAACAGGCCCAGATCGCAGGCAATGCACTCTAGCGACACGTCCGTAAGCTTCTGACACCAGCTGAGATCCAGAGAGCGCAGCTGTTTCATGTGCTCAGTAATGCAGTCAACAGCATCGTCGGTGATCTTTGAGCAGCCGCTGAGTGACAGCTCCTGCAGGTGAGGCATGCTGCTAGCCAAATTAAGCACGCCCTGGTTAGTCAGCTCCCAGCAGCTGTTAAGCGTCAGCTTCGCAATAGCGGCTGCCTGCTTGCTGCTAAACAGAGTCATGGCATTGTCAGTCACGTGGTAGCCCTGCAGCTCAAGGCAGGTCAGATTCGGCAACAGCTGAGTGATCGCTGCTACGCTTTCGTCCGACACGTTGATGCAATCGGTGACCGTGAGGTTGGTCAGCTTGGGCGACAGCGACGACCACAGGCCGACCTCAGACAGATCGTTGCAGCCGACCAAGCAGAGGGAGGTCAGATTAGAAAACGAATCAATCAGAGTCTCCAGTCCCTTGTCGGTGATGGTGCAATTGTGCAAAGACAGCTCGGCAACTCGCTTCTCAACGCTGGCAATCTGAATTAGAAAGGTGCTCAAACAGTCGTCCGAGAAATTGACCAACTTCACAGAGTCGATGCAGCGCTGCGCGAGGCTGTCGCAGCATCGGCTGAGCAGCGGGACGTCCTCCTTCAACTGTCGGATCGGCAGGCAGAGGCGGAGCTCGCGCCAGAACGGCAGGTCGTAGAGAACATCGCGCCATACTGAGCACACTGAGCAAACGCGGCTGGCCTCGTAGGGGCTTAGGTAGCGGGCGATGAGTCTAACGAACCAAGCAGCGTGGAGCAGCTCTCCGGCTGGTATTGGCGGCCCCTTGGTGGCCAGCTTGGCCCGCATGTAGTCCCGGTAGCGAGTCCGGCGTCGCCTTGGCGTCAAGTCGATCTTCAGGCCCTGATTGAACAGGCGCTGCTTGATGGCGGCCACTGTTGCACCGCCGCCGCTGCTGCCGCCTCCGCTGCTGCTGCTGCCATTGCCCGAGCGAGATATCAGAGGACTACCGGGAGTTCCTGACTGGCCATTCAGCTTGCCATCTGACGACTGATGAGTCTGCTGCTGCTGCTGCTGCTGCTGCTGCTGCTGCTGTTCAGTTGAGTTGTTGGCGCTGGTGGCGCTTTTGCTGCTACCACTGATGCGCAGATTGCGGATGTTGTGCGAGAAGTCCACGCAGGCGCGTGCAAACGAGGCCATGTCCATGATTGAATTCTGGACTGTCTTCTTGGCTGCTTCTAGACTTATTTTGTCGGGGAATTTTTAAGAAAACTTTACTACGCAAGCTGACTCTGACTGAGAATTGAGAACTGAGAACTGAGAACCAGCTAACTCGGTAGAGAAGGCGAAATTGTTCAGTAATGCTAGCGCAGAAGCAGAAGACGGGAGCAGCCTACAAGGCTGTAAGGTGGGGGTTTGATAGACTGAGGTGGGCAAAAAAAGGAAGGGGTGAGAAAGTTAGACTAGAAAAAAGAAGCTCTGCGGTGGGCTGCTGAGCTAACGAGGGCAGCATAGATGGCGGGATGAAGCGGCTTGAGTGAGTCGACTTAGCAAGAGAGTGCGGCGCTGGCAATGATGAAGGGCTGCTGGGCCTGGGGTGGGGGCTGAGCTCTGCTGAGGAGTAGGGAAGAGCGAGAAAGAGGAAGGGAGAGACGCGCTGACCAAACCAGACTTAGGCCTTTTGTGGAGGCTGTTGGAGTGTGGCTTTGGCGATGACGGAGGCTGCAGGATGAGTGTGGGCGTTGAGGAGAGGGGGTTGACGCCATATATGCGTATCTCAGGTCTCCCCCTCACCCTTCGAACCCTCCTACCC
The DNA here is from genome assembly GCA_002269645.1 of Macrostomum lignano. NCBI lineage: Eukaryota > Metazoa > Platyhelminthes > Macrostomidae > Macrostomum > Macrostomum lignano. The sequence continues at coordinate 1,454,695 of NIVC01000012.1, read as the reverse complement.
TTCCGTTCAGTCCGAGATTTTCTAACCCTCGCGCGGCTACCCTCTTGCTGATCAGCTGAATGGATGCAGTGAAAACTGGGCAGAAGGACGGAGGGGCTGCCCGACTGACTAAGGGGGAGGCTGGACCTCCCATTCCCTGTCTGTCCCTCTCAGTCGGGTTGGGCGACTAAAAATGGATATTTTATAGAATGCGCCGACTAAGGCCTTGTTGTTGAGCTACGAAGAAGGAGAGGGAGGAGAGGAGGGAGAGAGAGAGAAGGCATTCGTCAGTACACTAGAAAAAATAGACAGCATTGGGAGGGACATGCAGCGCAGATAAATACCGGAGAGGCGACTAATACCAGGATTAGGGAGCGAGAGAGAAGGGGGAGAGGGGATGAGGGGAAGAGCAATAGGGAAGGCGAAGGACACTGTACAGTTGGGGAAACCTACTTTAGCGCAGATAGATGTTCCAGCTCCGCAATCTTTTCCTTCCCTTTCTGTGTTCTCTCCCTCACACACACAGCTGCCTCGCAGTGCTACCACATGTATTAAGCATATAATATAGCTAGGACCAACCTCAGCAGGTTAACAAGGTCGGCAGGTGGGCAGGAGTAGGCATGGCAAATGTCTTTTTGTGTCCACAGCCTTCAACCACCAGTGCGGGCCGTGCACAAAAAAACCCTACAGCAGAAGGCCGGACGTGCCCTCTGGCATCGGGGTGGCTGGCAGACTGAAGTCACGGCACGCGGGAGAGGGAAGGGAAACAGGCCGAGACAAGCGTGGACAAAAAAAAGTAGTAGGCGACAGAGACCGATTGAGGGGCTAAAGCCAGTTGGGAGACAGAATCGGGTTAATGAAGGCTGAGAAAGTTTTTCAACTGCAAAGAACCAACTCTTTAGTAGATTTAGTACAGGCTAGAATTGTCTCAAGTTTAGTAATTTTTCCATTGAGAGAATATGCAAATTTATGTATTCAACATTTATCGCACGATCTCCAGTCTTTTGATGAAACTGCTTTCAACTTTTTTCGGAGCATTCGTCTAGTTTGCCTAAGTCTCTGTCCGAAGTAATTTGCATGAAATTTATCTTGTGTTGAGAGATATGACATGCAAATGTGTATGTGCATATGGAGGTCTTGAAGATCCATTGTAATTATACTTTTACCCAGACGCAATAACAAAATATTTTGGCCATTATTACACAGTTTTGATTTGTACTGCATGGTCGCGTTTTCTTCCTAGGTAGCGCCGCAAGGTTCGTTCAGTCGTCGACAAGAAGATTTTTCCAATTAATAAGCGCGGCTGTTTGACGAGATGCACCAGCCATGGTTGTTTGACAAGACAAATAGCTTTTTCTCTCACTACTCGCTTTCCTACTCGCAAGACGCAAGCAAAATCAGCACTCATCACAGTGTGTCTATGGTCAAACTAAGACACACAACTCAGTTGTCTATGGGTAAAATAACTCTTAAAACAGCCAATTGAAGCGTGATGAAAAATTGTGGAATAATGACCACAGTTCTGTGATAATTACAGCGACAAAAGTGTGGAATAATGACTGCGCGTTGAGTGAAAGTATAAATACAATGCACTTGTATACTATACAATCTACCATTGTTCAAAGTTGACTCATGCGAAGGACAAGACAGCAGAGGAAAGGAGAGGAGAGGAGAGAAGAGGAGAGAAGATGAGAGGAGAGGAGAGGAGAGAAGAGGAGAGGAGAAGAGAGGAGAGGAGAGGAGAGGAGAGGAGAGGAGAGGAGAGGAGAGAAGAGAAGAGAAGATGAGAGGAGATGAGAGAAGATGAGAGGAGAGGAGAGAATAGGAAAGGAGATGAGAGGAGAGAAGAGGAAAGGAGATGAGAGGAGAGAAGAGGAAAGGAGAGGAGAGAAGAGACAAGAGGAGAGGGGAGGAGAGAAGAGAGAAGAGGAGAGAGGAGGAGAGGAGAAAAGAGGACAGGAAGAGAGGAGAGGAGACTACAGGAGAGAAGAGGAGAGGACAGGAGAGGAGAGGAGAAAGAAGGAAATCTATTCTAGAAGAGCGAATAGAGAGGAATGCATTGAATTACGAGAGTGTCTTGGACCACATCAGGGTAGCGTTGGGATGAGCCTGAGCTCAAAGACCTGACGTCTCAGAAGCAAGAACAAAACTAGAAAATGCACTCAGCGCATGCTTACAAAGATAATTGCTATCGTTACGAGCCACAATATTGCCCCCAATACTATCATTTCCGACAGAGATAGAGAAAACGAACGAACTCAGCTACAGGTTGGCCAACATGACTTACTAGCTGATAATTAACTCGTAATGAGCAGTAAGTTTTATGAGCTGGCTAGTTTTCTTTTACCACATCCGACAGTGCATCATAATTACTCTCTTAGGAGGACGACGGACCGGATAGACTAAAGATACTCACTGCAGCCAGATAGAGAGACAAAGGCAAAAGTAGGAAGGAAGCAGACTTGTTCAATAGAAACTTCACAGGTTTTTAAGTTTAGACTTTATAGAGAAATTCAATAGCTGGTGTGATCTATAGAGAGCTTCTCGTTAGCTGCGAAATCTTTGATCGATATACTCGTAGCTACTATATCCTTAGATTACCTTCTTACCAACAAAGTACAGTGTATCATGTCATGGTCGAAATTCGGAAACGCACTTCTTGAACGTGTTCTACGTTGCATAGCTCTAGACTTAAATCTTGTTTTTTAACACCAGTTAAAAATGTTTATCGTCATGTTTAGGTCGAAACGACACTAACTCCTCTACTTAGTTAGTTAGTGCTACTTTAGTTAGTAGAATATCCAGATTATTTATATGATTATTAACATAAAAAGTGACAAAATTGTATTAGCACGTGACATTACTGCAGGTCTAAACAGTTTTGTTATTTTTGTCATATGCATTTCGGTTGATTTACTCCAAATTTTGGGAAACAAAAAATAAAATTTAATTAAGCCCGTAACCGCGTTTTTCAGCAAGATTCTTTTTGTTTTTGTTATTAAAAAGCCGCTGCAGAAGTCACATGTGCTGATTAACTTTTAATTAAACAAATTGAAGTTGCTGGCCTCCTCTCGTAGGAGCGAAGCTCAGATTGAAAATCCCTTTCTGGGACAAACAAATGAACTGTATATGCTACATACAAAAATTATTTTATTTAATTAAATTTTTCAATTAGAATGAATCGTTTTTATTAAAACGTTTTATTAAAACGTTTTTATTAGCGATGTGGAAATTCCAAACGTCTCATATAAAATACACTTTTATTCTAAATTGTCAATCGATATGGCCAAATGAATCTGTGAATGAAGCAACATAAAAAAGGATAAAAACACATGCATTATGTATGTAGCTAATTGAATTTTTAACTCGACTCAAGAGAGCGCTATCAATGTGAGAACGTATTTGGAGTGCGAATCATTAATAGTGACCAATAACTGATGGCTATATTATCATTTCGACACTGCAGTAACTATAAGAACAGATATTATTTTGTACTTTACATCCAAACCAGAGGTAAAAGCATCAGCACAGCATCCTCAGGATAAAAACTTTTGGGGCAGACAAGCAAGTAAAATTAGCAGAATTAATTACGTTTTACCTGTAAAACTTCTTAACCTATTATTATCATCTATTATCTCTGAGTGTTACAACTTTCACTCTCTATGCAGTATATAACACATTCTCGGAATTCACTGCAGCAGCACTTGTTGTTGCATTTCCATAGTAAATGTTAGGTAGCAAACACACGGTTCGCAAGTGGCTACGCTCTCCCTCTGCACACATGCCGACTAAAAACGACCTCTATAAAGCCCTAAACAAATTAAACAAATTGAAGTTGCTGGCCTACTCTCGTAGGAGCGAAGCTCAGATTGAAAATCCCTTTCTGGGACAAACAAATGAACTGTATATGCCACATACAAAAATCATTTTATTTAATTAATTTTTTCAATTAGAATGAATCGCTGTTATTAAAAAAAACTGCCGGGTTTTACACAAAAATAGATTAACAAATCGCAAGAAGAATTTTTAATGGCTTGTCGCAGATTTTAATCATGTAAAGATGGCCGTTTTAATTCGCTCGTTTACATCCAAATGCAACTCAGAAATCGGGAGGGCCTCATCAAAATGTTTGTTTTCTCCATCGAATGAGCGATGTGTAAAGAAGAGACTGCCAGGTCCAACAGTGGGAATGCGTCAGGGAGACCGCGGTTTCCAAAAGCCGCGACAGATCTTTCAAGCATTGGAAGCATTCAAAGTACACCTTTTTGCGCTCGATTTTGTGAAATCTGCGTTAAATTTGGTGCGAATTCGTCAGTATAGACGCCCTTATTTCAAAATCAGCTTGGTGGACCGTGAGAGCCCAAATAGAACGCAGCTTAGACCAAATTGGTTGCTAGTTTTCTGCGCATGTCTATTGGCAAACCGTCTTTCGGCTTGGCTCGTTGTCGCTGCGTGTGTCCTACCAAATTGAATGCAGTTGACACCAGATAGAACGCAAAAGGTATATACGGTAACTGTAGTTACTGTAGTGCGAGGGTTTAGTTGTGTCTAAATGATCTAACGATCTAATTTCGTCTCAGATATTTGTGATGCATGTAGTGCTGCGTTCTAAAAGCTGAGCTACAACCAGAGGATGTCCAAGAGAGGGGAAATAAAAATTGAGACTACGTTAGCAGTTCATGCTAAAACTTAAGAAGAAAGCTAACAATGACGATGCATGAGGCAATTTCCTCGCTGGACCCACTAGAAGATGGTGAAGATCCGAAAGGTACGTGGGTTCAAAGATTCAAAATGCACTGCAAACTTTACTACTTTAAGGAGGAAAAGCAGAAAGACGCATTTCTGGCGCTTATTGGCAAGCGCATGTTCAGCCCTTCCAGACGATATTGAGAAGTAGTCTTATACAATTACCTGAAGACCTTGCTGAGTGAAGAGCCAAAATAACATAAATCTGTAATCGCCTACCGATACGAGTTTCACAGCATGAGGCAGGAGCCCAACGAGGATTCGCACTTTGTCGTACAGTCATAGACTGAAGCAACTGGCCGACGACTGCCAGTTCAACGACATCGTCAAGGACCGTCTTCGTGACCAGTTTATATTTGGACTTTCGAACAAAGATATCCTACGCAAGCTATATTGGCCGAGAAACTCGATCGCGGAACTAACTTGGGGCAAAGGTTACCGCTGTTGCATCAGCGTGCGAATCTGCATGTGTGCAGAAGAGGTGGGAAAGACATGGCGGACTCAGGCGTATTACAGATGCGCTAGTCGGGGGGCAATCTACCAGAATTCGGCAATTGAGAGCAGTCTGAAAAGGCCTCCCGTTGAGGGGAAAAAATAAGTGAGACACCGCAAAGCCGTCTGTAAAGCACTAAAGCCCTCGCACTATACTTTTCATATGCGTATGCATGAAGCTTTAACGGTGAATTTGATTGTCTTGTAAAAGTAGGAATGACTACTTTTGTGCATCGATCAGGGGTGCACATAGGAGAATATGCCCCCCCCCAAGTAAAAGCTATGGGGGACATGCCATTGTTTTGTCCCCCGGCCCCCACCCCACCTTGTGCCCCATTATGGAACTCAATAATTTTGCTTCAGGGCGACAAAATATAGTGCCTGCGGCACCAAAATGAGCGCCTGCGGCACCAAAATGAGCGCCTGCGGCACCAAAATGAGTGCCTGCGGCACCAAAATGAGTGCCTGGGGTGCTAAAATGAGTGACTGCGGCGCTAAAATGAGTGCCTGGGGTGCTAAAATGAGTGACTGCGGCGCTAAAATGAGTGCCTGGGGTGCTAAAATGAGTGACTGCGGCGCTAAAAAGAGTGCCTGCGGTGCCAAAAGTAATACCTGCGGCGGCGCCAAAAGTAATGCCAGCGGCGCCACAATGAGTGACTGCGGCACCAAAATGAGTGCCTGCGGCACCAAAAGCACCAAAATGAGTGACTGCGGCACCAAAATGAGTGCCTGCGGCGCTAAAATGAGTGACTGCGGCACCAAAATGAGTGACTGCGGCACCAAAATGAGTGACTGCGGCACCAAAATGAGTGCCTGCGGCGCTAAAATGAGTGACTGCGGCGCTAAAATGAGTGCCTGCGGCGCCATAATGTGGTGCCTGCGGCGCCAAAATGACTGCCTGCCGCGCTAAAATGAGCACTGTCAACACCGATTCTAAAAATTATGTACATTTAGGAATTTAGTCATTTACACAACTCTTGGCTTTGTCCCCCCACCATAAATCCATAGCGACGTCCCTGGCATCTATCGTGCATCACTTTGAAGATCAGGTCATCATAGCCAAATTTACACGGTTTTGCGAGTCTGTAGAATCTGCACAAAAGTTTTGATAATCGCGGAATAGCAAAACCAGAATTTCGTCCAGACTGCATGACATGCATTTCCCTTGTTCGCTGGAACAGACCAACAGAAACCAATTGAAATGGGTGTCAGCTGTGCGTTTCGTGGGACACTCAGTCTGTTCTATCATACCAGCTGACCAATCAAACAGCTTCATCACAGTCGTCTTGAGATTCTAGGTAGCCAGCTGTATATTAAATCGCATCCGTCATTCTTCGCTAGAAAATGAGCTGTAAGGTACACAGATAGACCTTGACTATTGTTTTAATGACGACTTCATGCTTAACAACTATCATCATTCTGCAGTCGCTGATTGCAGCTTCTGTGCTTGGCAGTCGTCAACTGGCCTATCGCTACATGGGCTGCTACATTGAAAGTGTGCCAGCAGATCGCGATCTCGTCGGATTGAAAGGACTTCTTCAAGTTGGTCCATACAAGGTGAGCAGTCCGCGCGAAGGCCTGACCTCCTTAGCTGGAATGACTATCGACATGTGCAGCAAAGTGTGCTCTCTGGGCGGTTTCGAGTACTTTGGCGTGCAATATGGTTCCTACTGCTCCTGCGATAACACCTTCGGTTCTTTCGGACGAGCCAGCGAGTCTGACTGCTCCCAGCCCTGCGTTGGGAATGCCACTCAGAAGTGTGGCAATAGTTACCGGAACTCGATGTACCATGTCTCCTATTTGAGTAAGAACTGTTTGGTTGTCGTGTGGACAGCTAAACCACTCCATTGTGCTTGATTCCGTGGACTGCCAACCCCTCCATGATGCTGGGTTCCGTGGACTGCCAACCCCTCCATGATGCTTGATTCTGTGGACTGCCAACCCCTCCATGATGCTTGATTCCGTGGACTGCCAACCCCTCCATGATGCTGGATTCTGTGAACTGCCAACCCCTCCATGATGCTTGATTCCGTGGACTGCCAACCCCTCCATGATGCTGGATTCTGTGGACTGCCAACCCCTCCATGATGCTTGATTCCGTGGACTGCCAACCCCTCCATGATGCTGGATTCTGTGAACTGCCAACCCCTCCATGATGCTGGATTCTGTGAACTGCCAACCCCTCCATGATGCTTGATTCCGTGGACTGCCAACCCCTCCATGATGCTTGATTCTGTGAACTGCCAACCCCTCCATGATGCTGGATTCTGTGAACTGCCAACCCCTCCATGATGCTGGATTCTGTGGACTGCCAACCCCTCCATGATGCTTGATTCTGTGGACTGCCAGCCCCTCCATGATGCTTGATTCTGTGGACTGCCAACCCCTCCATGATGCTTGATTCCGTGGACTGCCAACCCCTCCATGATGCTTGATTCCGTGGACTGCCAACCCTTCCATGATGCTTGATTCTGTGGACTGCCAACCCCTCCATGATGCTGGATTCTGTGGACTGCCAACCCCTCCATGATGCTTGATTCTGTGGACTGCCAGCCCCTCCATGATGCTGCTGGATTCTGTGGGTTGCCAACCGCTTTATGATGCTGGATTCCTTCGGCTGCCAACCCCTCCATGATGCTTGACCCTGTGGACTGCCAACCCCTTCACCTCCGTGATGCTTTTTGCATATAGACTTCTAAACCCAAAACTCACTGATTCCCTCCCTGCCACAACCCCCCTCCCTCCCTGATGCTTCAGTGCGAATCTACGAGTATCAAGAGCAATAACATTCCAGACAATCGCTGCATGACACTGTCAATGAACATCACCACCTCGAATGTATCGGTGCCCGTCGTCAGCGTCAGCACAAATTACGCGTACGCCTTCGAAATTGATCAACTGAGCAGCTCGCAGGATCAACTGGGCTGTGTCCTGGAGTGCCAGACCACCGTCTGGTGTCAGGCGGCCTTCTATGGAGCCGGCTGGCGGGACTGCTGCCACCTGCTGCGGTTTGCCGCTGTGCCAGAGGCTCTGTCTAGAGTGCCGGGACTGCTGTGGGTTAGGAAGTGAGAGGCTAGGCTGACAGACAGACACAGAGACAGACAGACAGACAGTTAGACAGACAGACAGACAGACAGACAGACAGACAGACAGACAGACAGACAGACAGACAGACAGACAGACAGACAGACAGACAGACAGACAGACAGACAGACAGACAGACAGACAGACAGACAGACAGACAGACAGACAGACAAACAGACAGACAGACAGACAGACAGACAGACAGACAGGAAAGTTATAATCAGTTACATGTAGACGGACATGGCTGAAAAAACCGACACTTGAATTGACTTTTCGTATGCTTTGCTCAAATTTGAGCAACTTTTTATTCATCCTGCAGCTGAAGCAGTAGAAAACCCGAGTCGTCAGGCTGCATGCGAAAATAGACAGCTGAAACAAGAACTAAAAATGTCAATATGAACCTGCGCAGGAATAAGTCAATAACATTCGCAGTTTATTTCTCATTATCAACCCTGCCATCTGCATTGATAAATACATCCAGCCTTCAGAATTCCAATAAGCAAACAGGACCGCCCCATGCAGTACAGCTCTAAAATGTAAATGGAAAACTGCCGAGTGTACTTAGTTGCTAAGCAACAGATGCGATGGTAAATTCATTTCATGGGGCGGAATTTATAATTCACACCATAAATCCTCCTTTCCTGCAAAGAAATCATTTCATAAATTCAGGATAATAGGGATAAATAGCTAGTTTTGCTATAGCAATTCTACTCCGACTTAGTGATGCAGAACTCACACTGCTCTGCATTACGAGTACATGCACATGAGGGCTTTTTTAGCGCTAAATTACAATTCAAAATTTTCGCCCTTCAGTCAAATACATGTCAGTCAAATACACTCAGCAACATCGAAAAGTCGCCATCACAGAAGATTCCGTCTGTGGTCGCCACTTTTGAGAGTGCAGCTGTAAAGTCTCCCAATCTTTATTGCCAGTGACGCAACTCAGCTACGCCACGCGGCAGATTTAGGTTGAGGAATGAAGTGGAGGCGCGGTGTGCGAGGGTTGGACGGATTAAAAAGCTACCCCGATCAGTTTTCTCGTAGCTTTTATTTCAAAACAGTCCAAGAGAAATTGCTCACTGTGACCTTTCAATGTTGCTGAGTATACATGTACATTTATATACAATCGAAGTTGCAAGTGTAGACATACATATTGTACATGTACAGATCGTGTATCTATGTACCGCATGTGCAGTAGTAATTGAGCAGTGCATTAACACACCAGCAGACTCACTACGTGACCTGTAAATAATGCATGCATACATCATGAGCTCTAGAGCCATAACCTCCGAGGCTTAAGGCCTAAAGATGATAGCACCACTGCTGTACACACTTGGTGTGGAGTCATCACGAATCATCGGTATGGGGACATGACTACATGTAATGTACATGTACATGTATTTGCCTCCCTTGCTGGCTGCTCGTGGGTCGACTGCAGTAACTACGACGTACATAACTATACAGAGCTATACTGAATTGTTCAAGCAAGCTGTAATATACTCTGCCCGAAATTGTCACACAACCATTGTCACACATTGGCTGCCCATTCCGCCGACTCCCCTGAGCAGGCACACAAGCGCGCGGATACGTACGCATGCAGTCTTACGCACAGGCGCACACTCTGAACACAGCAGTGTACAGCGGCCCTAACTTTATTCACCGTTAGTCATTACACACTTCACTGTGACAGGGTTGGCCCTCAAGGCCGTTAATTTCACGAGCAGAGCCAAGCCGAGAGGGCCCAATTTTAGGCCCAAATTATTGTGACTGCACTGGGAATCGAGCCTGGGCCGCTGGCACATCAGAGCGCCCGCGCTAGACCGCTAGCTAGGCTACGCGGCTTTATAAATATAGGAAAATATAAATAATGCAGATTTAATTACTGAAAACCGAAATTTCACTTCATAGATCCTCTCAAGCTGAGGAAAAATGCTGCTTAAGAACACAAATATAACTGCTAAGCTTAATTATAATGAGAAACAGTCGGCATGAACATATATGTATAAAATGAATGCGACTTCGTAGCCAAATAGCATGCACAAATCAAGCTAGCATTGATTGAATTAAGAGTATAATTATGTAGACGACGATATCATCTGTTCCAATTTTGATTTTGCCTGCTTTCCATTTGCTAATGCCGCTTTGATAGAGTCCTGAAACAGTTTAAATTGGACAGGTTTTAATGCTTATATAAACACGTATGAGAGTTTTAGATGGCCCAGCAACTGAGGATCTGGGAGGCTGGCCCAGCAACTGAAGATCTGGGAGGCTGGCCCAGCAACTGGGAGGCTGGCCCAGCAACTGAGAATCTGGGAGGCTGGCCCAGCAACTGAGAATCTGGGAGGCTGGCCCAGCAACTGGGGATCTGGGAGGCTGGCCCAGCAACTGGGGATCTGGGAGGCTGGCCCAGCAACTGGGGATCTGGGAGGCTGGCCCAGCAACTGGGGATCTGGGAGGCTGGCCCAGCAACTGACACTCTGGGAGGCTGGCCCAGTAACTGACACTCTGGGAGGCTGGCCCAGTAACTGACACTCTGGGAGGCTGGCCCAGTAACTGACACTCTGGGAGGCTGGCCCAGCAATTGAGGATCTGGGACTGGGAGGCTGGCCCAGCAACTGGGGATCTGGGAGGCTAGCCCAGCAACTGAAGATCTGGGAGGCTGGCCCAGCAACTAAGGATCTGGGAGGCTGACACAGCAACTGAGGATTTGGGAGGCTGGCCCAGCAACTGGGGATGTGAGAGGCTGGCAGGGCAACTGGGGATCTGGGAGGCTGACACGGCAACTGCGGATCTGGGAGGCTGGCACAGCAACTGACACACTGGGAGGCTGGCACAGCAACTGACACACTGGGAGGCTGATCCAGCAACTGGGGATCTGGGAGGCTGATCCAGCAACTGGGGATCTGGGAGGGCGATGGTGGCTCAGAAGCTGAGAACCTGTGAGCTGTGTCTGTGGCTCAGCAACAGAAAACCTAGGCTAGCCTATCCAAAAGTTCATCTTGCAGCCCAAGCCAAGAATCAGCCTCGGCTACTGGGAGAGCTGCTCACAAGGTCAGTGTCGGCTCGGTGCAGCTCGAACTCAGCTCGAATCCACTGACGCAGCTCCCTTCGCTGGTTTGAATCGGCCACTTTGCCTGCAGTTCGCAGCAGCGACCGGTAAAGCTGGCGAGTTTCTGCCTTTAAAATAAACTGAAAATGGATGCATATTGAGCATAAAACAGTAATGGCTACTCATAGTACGACATAGTATATACCAGCATAACAAAAAATGTTAAGCCATAGGCACATCTAAAATGTGTGCCATATGAACCTACTCTTCCATTGAATTATGGTAAAAGATAATTGATTCAATAGAAAGGGTACTTACATGTTTTAAGCTATTGCTCATTATGGGTAAAACGTTTCACTAGATTGATAGAATCGATTTTGTTCTTTCCAATGAATTTTTGTTTCTGAAATAAGGAAGTTAAGATAAAAGTTATTAGGATGTTTATCATTTATTATACAGACTTAAAAACTGTAAAGAATTTCTGAGGTAAGGTTCTAGATAAAAAAATTAGTTCAAGCCTAGTTTTTTTAATCTATACCTATAAAAATATAAATATGTAAATTAAAGAACTAAGGGGTTATAGCCTAATGGTAAGAGCATTGAACTCACAACTTGAAGGTTGGAAGTTTGATTCTCAATCCACTCAAAATAATTTAAGTCTTTGAGTAATACACTTAACTCTGTATTACTTTAGTTTATCCAGCTATAAAATAGGTGCCAGCATTAGCTATGCCTATGCCTGGTAATAGCCTAGTCCTTGGACTAAATAGCCAGCTACAACCTTCAGATGTGCCACACAATAGCTGCAGCTGAGTTGTTGGTTGTAAATCTGGCCCAATTGGGACAGGTGTAATCAATTACTACATTAGGCCTATTATTATTAAAAAAACTAGCATCAAAGCAAGGAATATTAGAAATATCTCCAAAATTTTATTCATCATTTAGTTTTTCAATTAAAATTTTTATTTAGGAAGTTATTTTTTTTATATATAACAATTTTATAGACCTAGATGGCAGCATGTGGCATAAATTGCCTGCATCATGGTGATCAAATGATACATTTTTATTTTCAATTGAAGTAAAATATATTCAGTATGCCCTAAGTGTAATAAGAACATTGTAGCGAAATAAATAATAAATATAAAAAAATTCTAAATATAAAAAGCGATCAAGCATAACAATTAGGAGTTTGTCTAAGGCCTAATTATAAATAGATGCTTTTAGATGGAAGAACAGGCTATGAAAAAACAAAGGCTAGCGATAGCGATTCATTCAATAGCTACAGATGGCTTAAGTCACTGTCACTGACTTAAGTCACTGACTTAAGTCGTCCTTGTAGCTACATTGCTAAATGTTTAGCTGCCTATAGGGCAAGAAAACAAAGTCAAAGCTAAAACTGGGGCTTAGCTAAAAGCTGATAAAGCTAGGCCTATCTTTCTCATAGTTACAGACACAGACAGTTAGCGTCCAATAACTAATCCATCCATACAATCCATTTGTGAATAAATTATGTTTTCATACTAAACTGAAAGTGAACACGTGTTCAGCTTGTTTATTACAACGTTATAACAATTTAACTTTCCAGCAGGTTTCAGCAGGCGTTTTCAACACATAATTTTATTAGATTTTAGTTGCGTAACAGGTGGCTTTACTAAATAATACTTTGACATCTATTCCAATTCACACTAGTGAAAAGGACGCCTAATTAATAATAGCATCATGCATAGTTTGCCGTAACTATACATCGAATGTCAAACTGGCTATGTTATTCAATTGTCGCATGCGTATAACTATAAGAATGTTGTAGATTCTGAGTATGCAAAGTATGATTAAATGGAGCACTGGGCTTCCTTAACGGGCCCAAGGCTCCGTAATTCAACTTAAACTACCCCACATGCATAAATTTGTACATACATGTACGTTGTACCTGTACAGTTACATGGAACTATATATGTACTGTATTTATTTATTTGGGTTAAATTTGCACATGTACATGTAAGACATGAGATCCTTAGAATAACATAAGTAACGTGATTTTAAATTTACTGGCAGGTGAGAATAAATTTTATTTATACAGTAAATTTCACTGCTAAACCAGCAGCTGAAGCTTAATTCCTCTCATTTTGTCGAATTCGCAAAAAATCTTGACACAAATGCAAAGTGAATCTACTCGATTGTCCTAAATAGCAACATTTTCTGTACGATTATTACCCAGCAACAAACAACTTAACTATGACATGTTTTTGGTAATGCTCTCTGTTTGCCTGATGCTTCTACATATTGTACATATACTAGCTTGCACATGTAACTTGTCATCGGAAGCCAATGTAATTAAACGATCACACTGAGACAGCTGTAATATGCAGCATATGAACTCTGTGATATTTTCTCGTTACATGTCGTCGGTTTCCCAGGTATACAATACTCGCTATATGAACTCAACGTGTCCATCGATTTAGCTACGACCGACGTTCTCGACGTCGATCTACGTCCCTAAAAGTAAGTAATTTTACTTTTAGATTTACATCGACGGCTAACTATACTTGGCTGAAGTCGGTGAATGTAAAATTATTACATAGTTTTCACTGCGACGTCTGTGCTTTACACTGCATCAACAACGTATAACGACGCCCTACATAGGTGAACGTCGGTGCATGTAATGTATCCAAGCGCGTCGCCACCGGGGATGGGGGGACATGCCATGCTTGTCCCCACCCCACCTTGTGCAGACTCGTTGTGGTAAATCAATAGTTTTTATTCAGGGCGCCAAAATATAGAGCTTACGGCGCTAAAATGAGTGCCTGGGGCGCCAAAATGAGTGCCTGCGGCGCCAAAAGTAATGCCTGGGGCGCCAAAAGGAGTGCCTGCGGCGCCATTCAAGTAATGCCTGCGGCGGCGCCACAAGTAATGCCTGCGGCGGCGCCACACAAGTAATGCCTGCGGCGGCAAAATGAGTGCCTGCGGCGCTAAAATGAGTACCTACCTGCAGCGCCAAAATGAGGGTTGACAACACGATTCTCAAAATAATTGAAATGTAGGAATTTATTCATGTACATGTACATGTTGAATTCTTGGCTTTGTCCCCCACCATAAAATCCATGGCGACGCCCCTGAATGTATCAGTATATACACGTTTGTCATTGACGTCGACAGACGTTAGGATCGAACGTCGGATTGCTGAAGGGGTAATTTGCTAAGTGAGGTTTAATTAGACCGTCAATAAAAGCATGAAACATCTATTAATGCAAAGATTAAACTCTAATAATAGAATATTTTTTCAAGCGTGCTTTTAGAAGTATAAAAGTAGGAATAAAATTAATCTTTTTAGACTTCGTTTTTAGTTAATCTATTGAATAAGCCCGCTATTGATTTTGTGTGTGCTAAACCAGCCATTGAGGCAACTTGTGTTAGAATGTTTCGAATGTATCGAACAATTCAGTAAGTATACCGTACATATTACTTTTTGTTAACTTGCATTTCCCAGAGCAGTTATTGCATTTGGCAATTGGCATTGCATTCGTGTCCAAGCTGATTTGCTACGGCACAAATTAATGGCAGTTTCTTTCTAAATGCGCGGTCTTTACAGAAACTGACTCGAACGCCAGCATTTTATAGCTCGCGTATAGTTACCTTGATGAAAATCAAAACTATATAGCTATAGCTTATCCTGTCAATGTATATTTAACAATACTCACACGACAACCGGCAAGTATGTAATGAATCTTTAAACAATGGGGAAGCGAACAGACGAATGCTATATTATTAACATATGACAAATAAAAAATATACTTCCAAGGCAGTTGACACCATTCACTTGAAGTTAAAAAAGTGATCAGATTTCAGGGGCTTCAATTCGGCGAATTTATCTGGATAAAACTAACAAATATAAATAATGTGCTGATAAATTGTTGCATAAACTGTAAGGGAAATATTGAAAGATTCTGCAGAAGCATTTCAGGCAAATCTGCAGTGGAAATTCCAAACGTCTCATATAAAATACACTTTTATTCTAAATTGTCAATCGATATGGCCAAATGAATCTGTGAATGAAGCAACATAAAAAAGGATAAAAACACATGCATTATGTATGTAGCTAATTGAATTTTTAACTCGACTCAAGAGAGCGCTATCAATGTGAGAACGTATTTGGATTGCGAATCATTAATAGTGACCAATAACTGATGGCTATATTATCATTTCGACACTGCAGTAACTATAAGAGCAGATATTATTTTGTACTTTACATCCAAACCAGAGGTAAAAGCATCAGCACAGCATCCTCAGGATAAAAACTTTTGGGGCAGACAAGCAAGTAAAATTAGCAGAATTAATTACGTTTTACCTGTAAAACTTCTTAACCTATTATTATCATCTATTATCTCTGAGTGTTACAACTTTCACTCTCTATGCAGTATATAACACATTCTCGGAATTCACTGCAGCAGCACTTGTTGTTGCATTTCCATAGTAAATGTTTGGTAGCAAACACACGGTTCGCAAGTGGCTACGCTCTCCCTCTACACACATGCCGACTAAAAACGCCCTCTATAAAGCCCTAAGCACGGACTTAACTGTCGCGTAGTCGCTTGAGCAGATAGTTCTCAATGTCATTTGGTCGGCCAGTGTAGCCATTCGCTAGACGACTCAAGCCAGCGTTCAAGGCGATGAACTGGTCCAGACTGAGGCAGTGCTGACCGCTGACGCGCCTGCCAAACCGGCGGAGCATCTGCTCGCAGAAGCCGCGCGAGAATCGCAACGGAGCGTGCACTGTGTTGAGCGAGTCGAGCAACTCGTCCAGCTCGATGGTGCCGCTGTTGTCGGCGTCGTGGCGTAGGAAAATTTCGCGCCACCTTCGAACATAATGATAGAGCTGGACAAATTCGGAGAGTTCG
This sequence comes from Macrostomum lignano, assembly GCA_002269645.1. Classification (NCBI taxonomy): domain Eukaryota; kingdom Metazoa; phylum Platyhelminthes; family Macrostomidae; genus Macrostomum; species Macrostomum lignano. Next base: position 1,438,453 of record NIVC01000012.1, on the reverse strand, counting down.
ATTTCGCCGTTGGCATTGTCGTCGAACATGTTTACCTGAGGGATTGAATGAGAGGGCTTCAGTTAAAACTTTTTTCTTGTGTTTTAAGTTTCGATAGATTAGTTTGTTATTAGCTATATAGTTACAGGTAGTTTTTTCCTAGTGAGCACGTTGGGACGGTGCTCCGAATCAAGATGACAGTGGGTCAGTAACCATGCAGTGAGTTTCTCATCTTCTGATACGTAAACATGTACATGTACACCCGTGCCTTGCGGGTTGGCCCTCATGGGGCGAGAATAGCACACGCTCCAGGACAACTTTTAGGTGCGTCAATTATTCCTGAAGTATACTGTCCGAAACTGCAATAGCTATTTTGGCATTTTAGTGAAGTATACTGAAGATTTAATGTCTTTTAATAGACCTAATTGATCCCAATAGTAAGTCCAGTACCATCTACGGCTCATTCAAATCCGGCGGTAAACATATGTGATACTCTCGCAACTGTGCGCGCTTGACGAACGAAAATTTGTGCCATTCGCGCCCATGAGGATCGACCAAACCCATATTTGAAGCACATAGTGTGGCAAATTGACTGAAAATCAGAAGGTCGGCTTCTGTACAACCTGCGTGAGCGCGTGCCTGCCCCTCATCCATTACGAGTAGTACAACGGACATCTGCACTTGCTAGCCTCCTCGCTATCAGCTGTCGCATGTGATTTGCGATAATGCCAAAAAACTAATTTTCTGATATTCTGATATGATATTCTGAGAATGGTGACAAATTCCTCCGTTGAGTCCGGTTGAAAAATCATCCTTAATTACCTCTTGTTAAAGTCGCCTAACGTTTTCAAGACTGTTACCCATTATCAACCCTCAATAACCGCTAAGATGCCGATCCAAGTCATAAAACCTTATTAGTGCAATATGATTAATCGGCTAGAATCGAGCTTACCAGAGTCTTACAAGTCTTAGAACTGAACGGTTGATAGTTTTCATCTAGCAGAGCCTGCTGCAATTCTTCGGCAGTAATGTGCCCATTGCCGTCCTCGTCTACGGCGTAGAACCAGACGCTGATGTCGTCGTCTGATGACTGATGCTGCTGTGGCTGATAGGGCGGCTGCTGTGGCTGATAGGGCTGCATCTGTGGCTGCATATACTGCTGAGGGGCCTGTGGGTTCGGCTGAGGCTGATATGGGTACTGCGGATGTTGCTGTGGATACGGCTGTGGCTGCTGGTACAGCTGCTGGTACAGCTGCGACGCTGACGGAGGCGGCGCAGAAGGCGGAGCGCCCCAAACGCCACTAGTAGCCTCCATGTAGGACGGCGGCTGCTCCGGGAACGGCCCGGTTGGTTGCGGCGCCGGCGGCCCAGGCGGCTGCGGTCCCTGATTTTTGCGACCCTGAGACTGACGGATGAGTATTTGCTAGTGTAAGTGTTTTTTTTAAAGCAACGAGTAATCAACAGATTTTGAGTCCAGCTGGAGCTTTTTGTCGTGTCCGATTTCACAACCATGCGGCCTAACCTACAATATCACTGCGTGTGTGCACTGTATATTTAGAAAGTCAGGGCTTCTGTATACTCGTACTGGCACTGTGACCTCTGTGACATCATCCCTGTGTGAGTGCGTTTTCAGACAAGACTAAGGTGTACTTCACAACTAATTTGTAGTTAGGCCGCCTCTCAATAGGAAAAGAAACAATTTTCACATGGGACACAGGAAGTTTATCGACAGGCTTACCATATAGTTAGTCAGTAGTGTTTTCCTGCTGAATTTATTGTCGAAAATTGAAGCCCGTTGAAGGAATTGTTATCGGTACGCGCTCTATTTACCGTATTAGCGCAGAGTGTAGGGTTATATTGCAGATCTAGATTTCTGAGTTCGTTTACGCTGAGTGGAGGAGCGAAACTGAGAGAAAGAAAACCTGAGTACAACTGCTCGAATGACGTGGGCAAGTTGGTCTGTTGTTTAGCGCCAGAAAACTTTCCATGACAAATTTCAGTGACGAAAGGCCGCGCAGTCCATGTACGTACTGTGCTCAAATTCGACTCTCGGTTCGACTTGGCCAGGTAACTCTCGTCTCTTTCTCTCTCTGTCTCTCTAGCTGTTTCATCTGTTTTTCATTTACTTCTTTCTCGCCTCAAACTGCTGCAGACACCATAGATTCTTCTCTATCCCTGACGAATGCTCTCTGCTCGTACGCATTCTAATTTCTAAAATCTTCAGGTTTCGTCTTCTATAGCTATTCGTAAATATTCTCTCTGCTCTGTGGCACTACCATTCCCTTGTAAGCCTAATTTAGCAAGCGATGAGATGGCTCATAAAATCTAGACCAACTGCAGCTTTAGTGGATACGAGTTATCTTTGACTGGTATTAGAGTAATGTTCTCTTCTTGCGCCCCTAAAGTGGCAGTTTTTGGTATAATGAGTTTCAAAATTAAAAGTTGGCTCTGTTAATGGCTACGTGCACTGCACTTTCATAACAAAATGGGTCATCAATACCGCTCATCCAACTCCAAGGTATAACCAGTATTTCTATTGGAGGGGCCGAATATGGAGGTCTAGCGCGGTGCGCTCTGATGTGCCAGCGGCCAAAGGCTCGATTTCTAAGTGCAGTCACAAATTTTGGGGCCATAAATTGGAGTCTCAGCCCGCGCAATTAACAGCCGTGTGGGCCAACCCCTGAGCCTATTGTACAGGATCGAAATTATGCCATAAAAATTAGCGGAATGTTTTAAATTTTAACCAAAATTGATGATAAGCAAAGGTTGAAGACGACGGCAAAGTCATACACACGTGTGTTTTATTTATGTATTATTGCATTCGCTACTAATAAACCCTACGCGAAGGAATTGCTATTGAATTATAATTACATTTATAATTAATAGCTATATATAGTCCATCAAAATTGAATGACAGCCAAGTGAGCGATAGACGTGACATGACAGGTAAATAAATAGACACATATAAGCAGGTTAAAATACATGTACAGCGACGATACGAATATGTAACAATACGAGTATAGTGAGCATGTGTAGAGTAGCTGAATTGTTTATTCATTGCACATTTTGAGTTTCATTGAATTTTCAAATATTATTGATAAATGAAATCATCAAGGAATGTAGATGCATATAGAAGATTGCAACACTTCAATAAAAATTCGTCTAAATTTGTTTAAACGCCTCGTTTTGATGTTTCACAATCCAAGCCTTACCGAAATAGGAAGTTTCCAGTTTTTCTTGGAAACAAGTTCGTTTCTAGGAAAATGTAAACTCCATCGCGTCAATGCATTTCCAATAAATTTTCAAGCATTACATCCTCATTTCAATGATCCATAAACAGAACTCAGTCGATATCTTCGTCAATGTCTGGAATGTCGTCAATATCCGCCATGGTCACAGTCAAACTGGGCCCTCCATTGCTCTGCAACGAGCCGTTGAAATTGTTATTATTGCTCTTGTTGTTATTGTTGTTATGATTGACAGCTTGAACTGTCGGGTTCTGCAGCGGCTCTGAGGATTTAACTGGCAACGTGGAGAAGTTGTTAGTTGCTGGGCGGATGTTGTCTTGTTGCGCTTGGAAGTTGCTGAGTTTCGACAAGGCCAACGCTGTGGCCGTTGATGATGGAGGCGGCGGAGGCGGGGGCGGCGGCATCGGTGGCTTCGGGGGCGGTGACGGCGACTCAGACTGGAGTTTTTGAGCAGCAGTGAAGAAGACATGGGTTATTTAGCTCATAATTCTGTTCATTTAGGAGACTTCAGATGCAAGAGAAAAGGTAGAATAAAAGCATAGCAAACCTACTAAAGAGGGGTGAGCCACGTGTGCGTGCCAGGACTGCGACTGGTTCTGGCTCTTCATCACCATGGCGTACACTGCCTCCTCGTCGATGTCGATCTCGGATGGTTCGGCGTGCGGAGGCGGAGGCGGTGGCGGCGGTGGAGGCGGCGGTGGCGGCGGTGGAGGCGGCGGTGGCGGTGGCTGCTGTCGCGACTTGTTGGACATCAGCTGGTTGAGCCGCGGTAGGCGGAGGCTGCTGCTTCTGCTGGGAGGCGGCGGTCTGAGTGACTGCGGCTGCTGGCTGCCTGAGCCTTCTTCGAATCTGGCGGCGACAGGGGAGGTGCATCTATCTATCTATCTATCTATCTATCTATCTATCTATCTATCTATCTATCTATCTATCTATCTATCTATCTATCTATCTATCTATCTATCTATCTATCTATCTATCTATCTATCTATCTATCTATCTATCTATCTATCTATCTATCTATCTATCTATCTATCTATCTATCTATCTATCTATCTATCTATCTATCTATCTATCTATCTATCTATCTATCTATCTATCTATCTATCTATCTATCTATCTATCTATCTATCTATCTATCTATCTATCTATCTATCTATCTATCTATCTATCTATCTATCTATCTATCTATCTATCTATCTATCTATCTATCTATCTATCTATCTATCTATCTATCTATCTATCTATCTATCTATCTATCTATCTATCTATCTATCTATCTATCTATCTATCTATCTATCTATCTATCTATCTATCTATCTATCTATCTATCTATCTATCATACTCACTTCAGTTCGAGTGCGGAGTCCTTGGATACAGTAGACGAAGAGAGCTGCTGCTGCAAAGCGTGCGTTGCTGCAGTTGCTATGGCAACCGGAGCAGAAGCGGCTGCCGTTTGTCCAGTTGAACCCGAAGAAGAAGAGCCACTCCAGTTGCCTGTATTGCGGCGAGAAAAAATCCAGTTAAATAGTGTCAATTTTCAAAGCTTGCCTACTTTTAGTAGGTTATTCGAATATTTTAGATAAAATTTAAGCTTTTTTATGATTTTATGCAAACTAACGTGCTCTCATAATTAGTTCCCTTTTTTCGTATGCATTGTCACGCAAAAAATCAAATTTAGAAAGAATGGAATGATCGATTATTGTGTTTCAGTGTCATTCTCTAACACTGAATACAGATACTGTCATTATGCGGTCGGACAGGTACAGAATTACTGAAATCCTCATGTACTGGGGGTAGACAAGAGAGTCTGAGTCACCACCTATGAAAGTCAGGCCATGCATCCTAGCCACAGAAAGCAGCGAGCAGGGAGCTTGCATTCATCTGGCAGGTAGGGATTATATGAAGAGATTACGTCATAAAAGATTGTGGTCTGTGAACAGACCGTTCGGTATTGAAGCTACACGTATAGGAAAATTTATACTTGCTGCCCGCTGTACAGCTAAAAATAGGCACGGAACCAACTTCACCTGTCTAAACAAAAAGAAAAGGCAAAGCATGCCGCTCAGTGCAATCAGGGACACGATTCTTTCAAGTATTTTTTTTAGTTTTGCCGACAAGGATATAAAATTCGGTGCTTACAACGACACGAGCCAAAAACTCTGCCACGCTTCCTACTTAGAAGTATTGATTTTTTCTGACCATGTTTGAAAGCAGCAAAATTTGAAGTATAAAGAACACATGGCGCTTAATTTTTAACTTGCAAGTGCATGCCAAGTGCGAGGGAAAGGAGGGGCAAGGAGAGACAGGGAGAGACAGGGAGAGACAGGGAGAGACAGGGAGAGACAGGGAGAGACAGGGAGAGACAGGGAGAGACAGGGAGAGACAGGGAGAGAGACAGGGAGAGACAGGGAGAGAGACTGGAAGAGACAGGGAGAGACAGGGAGAGACAGGGAGAGAGACAGGGAGAGACTGGGAGAGACAGGGAGAGACAGGGAGAGAGACAGGGAGAGAGACAGGGAGAGACAGCAGCTAAAATTAGGCAGAAAGCAAAGAGCAGCTCAGCAGTTGAAGCCAGAGATGAGCTGCTAATGATAAAATTGCGCACTGCACAGGAGTTTCGAATAAAATGCTACACTTTCGCGGCTCCAAAATACAGCTGAGGCCACTCGCCACATGCATTGAAGTGAAACGATACTTTTATAAGTCTCTCTGCCAACTTTATCTGC
>NIVC01000012.1:1412500-1427500 GCA_002269645.1 Macrostomum lignano | reverse complement strand
ATGACCCTGGACTGACTCTTATGACCCTGGACTGACTCTTATGACCCTGGACTGACTCTTATGACCCTGGACTGACTCTTATGACCCTGGACTGACTCTTATGACCCTGGACTGACTCTTATGACCCTGGACTAACTCTTATGACCCTGGACTAACTCTTATGACCCTGGACTGACTCTTATGACCCTGGACTGACTCTTATGACCCTGGACTGACTCTTACGACCCCTGGACTGACTCTTATCTTTCTATTTCTCTCTCCTCTTTTCTCTATCTCTTTTATCTCTCCTTTCTTTTTATTTTCTCTTCTTGACCCTGGAATGACTCTTATGACGCCTAGACTGGAGTCTTATGACCCTGGACTGACTCTTATGACCCTATAGACTGACTCTTATGACTCCAAAACGAGTTCTAAATGAGCAACGCTCGTTTTAAGGATCTGGAAGGCTGGCCCAGCAACTGAGAATCTGGGAGGCTGGCCCAGCAACTGAGAATCTGGGAGGCTGGCCCAGCAACTGAGAATCTGGGAGGCTGGCCCAGCAACTGAGGATCTGGGAGGCTGGCCCAGCAACTGAGGATCTGGGAGGCAGGCCCTGCAACTGACACTCTGGGAGGCTGGCCCAGCAACTGAGAATCTGGGAGGCTGGCCCAGCAACTGAGAATCTGGGAGGCTGGCCCAGCAACTGAGGATCTGGGAGGCTGACCCAGCAACTGAGGATCTGGGAGGCTGGCCCAGCAACTGAGGATCTGGGAGGCGGGCCCTGCAGCTGAGGATCTGAGGGTCTGGTGGTTAACTCTGGCATTCTCATGGACGCAAATTTCAGGACAAGCCCAAGGACAATTATCGCAGCACGTGACCGGGCTGGAAACTCAGACGCGTTAGAGCCCTTAGAGTTCAGCCATAGACAGTTGGAAGCCAGCTGAGTATTGCTGCAGCAGGATTGAAGGTGAGAAACACAACTCCAACACCCAAGCCGGCCAGCCCTAACCGAAAGGATAGGAAATGCGGCAATCAAAACGATAAAGACTCGCCATAAATGGAAAAATGTCAAGTGTGCAAAAAGTTGCTAAAAAAATCCGACCGATACGCTGTTAAACGAGGCCGAGTTTATTGCCCGAGCTGTTACAAGATTCTGGCCTCTAGCAAGTGCGGAGGCTGCGGTAAACCAATATTCGGCAACAAGCTGTGCGCCATGGAGAAGGAATGGCACCCTGATCACTTCAAGTGCGTCGTCTGTCACAAGATGATCGAGGACGACACCTTTGCAATCTTCGAGGACCAGCCGGTGTGCAACGTGTGCAAAAATTCCAAGAATCCACCAGCTAGCGCGAGTGAGTTTTACCTAATATTTACTACCTATACTACCTAATATACTGTAATTAGTAATAAAAAATAGCTGCCAATATTTGATTACACCTGCCCTACTAGGCAGATGTGCAACCGACAGCTCAGCCGCTGCTATTGCGCGGCGCATCTGAAGGCTGCGTACGGCTGTTCAGTTCAAGAGCTGGGGAGGGGGGTCGCCATAGGGAGGGGTCGCCTCGCCACACACACCCTCAATTAGGGGTCGCCACACACACCCCCAATTAGGGGTCGCCACACACACCCCCAATTAGGGGTCGCCACACACACCCTCAATTAAGGGTCGCCACACACAGCCTCAATCACCCCTGGGGGTCGCCGCACACACCCTCAATTAGGGGTCGCCACACACAGCCTCAATCACCCCTGGGGGTCGCCGCACACACCCTCAATTAGGGGTCGCCACACACAGCCTCAATTAGGGGTCACCACACACACCCTCAATTACCCCAGCTAATGCTGGCACCCATTTCACAGCTGGTTGAACTGAAGCAATACAGAGTTGAGTATCTTGCTCAAGGACACAAACACAAGGACACCTTTCAGTCATGAGTCCGACTCTCTGACCGCTAGGCTTCAACCCCTTAAACCATGACTAATTAGAATTATGATTAAGAAATTTGATTACTTTGGCACCAATTCAAACGCAATTATTATTCTTAGAAATGGTTCTTGCCAGCCAGCATGAGTTTCTATTTAACAATTGCCAAAACACCAGAGGTTAAACGCTGCAAGGAGTGCGAACAGCCTCTGCTAGCCATCAAGTACTACGTACAGAATGGTGAATACTACTGCGAGCCCTGCTACGAGCAGACAGGCGCCCCGAAGTGTCACGAGTGCAAGCGGCCAATTCTCGGCAAATGGGTCACCTCCAACGGCAAGACCTGGCACGCGGAGCACTTCTGCTGCTTCAAATGCAACGACAACCTCATGGGCCGGCCGTTCAGCTTTAAACACGGCGACCTGATGTGCGTGCCCTGCTTCAAGAAGTTCGTGCTGCACCGGCCTACAGAACCGAAGCCGACCACGGACCGCGAGGTCCTTGACAGGACTACAAAGCCGGAGGAGGACTAGCAGAACTGATGGCTCAAGTGCCTTTTTAATTCGAACGTTTTTTCGCTTTGCGATTGAAAATACAACCTTTAATTTGATCGATTTGCGCTCAACAGTTTGTACACGAAAAGCTAGTGGGTGTCTGCATGATCTAATTCCTAACGAACGACTTCAAATCAATTCCGAAAATTCACGTGACTTAAAATGGATTAATCACTATAAAACAGAATAAATCACGTGACTTCAAATCGGATAGATCTCGTGGCTATAAATAGAATAAATCGCGTGACTTCAAATCGGATAGATCTCGTGGCTATAAATAGAACAAATCACGTGACCTCAAGTCGGATGGATCCACAGATACTAGTATTTAGTATCTGTGGATGGATCTCGTGGCTATAAACAGAACAAATCACGTGAACTCAAGTCGGATAGATCTCGTGGCTATAAATATAAAAGTCACGTGACTGCCATCGGAAAAATCGTCCAGGATTCCAAAGCGCCACTTACCGCTAGACAGTCTATCCAAGCCTCCAGCCGGTGATTTCGCCTGCCTCAGCAGAGCCGCTGACGCCGCCATCGATCCTGTCGTTGTTGTCGACTTCGTAGTTTTCGTCGTGGTCACCGCCGTCTCAAAATCGGAGGCGACGCCAACGGCGAACCGCCGCGCCAGCAGGTCCAGATGCTCCCCAACGCTGCCAGACAGGCTGTCGCACGCGGACAGGCCAGCGGATGTCAGCGTCTTGGCTTTCGCTGAGACTGAAGACGCAGTTGGAAACGTAGTTAACGGAGATGCAAAGGTGACTGATGCAGAGGTGGATGAAGCGGCTGCAGCCGCCGTCTCTGACGAGGTTTTTGACGCCGAGCATCGCTGCAGCCAGTCGGGAACTCGGTGCAGCGGCAGGGCCGGCGGGCTCAGCAAAAACTCGGCTAGGCGACTCCTCCGACGCCGATGATCGGCGGACAGAGCACCGACAGCATCAAGACAGGTGGACATGACCGAGGCAGGGTCTCGGGGAGCTACTGGCGAATTTTGTTGCTGTAACTGCCGCTGCTGCTGCTGCTGCTGCTCCAATCCTTGCTGATGAGGAATCGAGGCCGATACCTGTTGATGGGCAGCCGGTGGAGGCGTTGGCAGCATCTGGAACTGGGAGTCAATCGAGTCGTTAGTTGCTGACGCAGACGCGGCCGCAGTGCGCAGGTGATGGTTGCTGGCGTTCAGCTGCTTTGACTGACTGGCCGAGCCGCTGACGCCGCCGCCGCCGCCGCCACCGCTGCCTCCAAGCAGCTTCGCGGCTGGAGCAGAAAAGAAGCTGAGCGAGCGGGACAGCTTGCGTCTCAGATTGGACTTGGTTGATGCCTGCTGCTGCTGGTCATGCTGTTTTTTCTTCTTTTTCTGGTCGATCGGCTTGCCCGTTTGTTGCTGATTATTATTCTTCTGCTGTTGTTGCTTTCCCGGCGAGTCCTTCAGCATGCAGTCGTCGCTTCGATGCCGCTTCACCGGTTCCGCTGTCGATTCGTCGTCCGTCGAAGTTTGTCGTCGACGATTGCCGCGAAGGTCGCGAATTAGTCGACGAAAATCCCAGACGCTGCCGGAGCGCGGTCCGTTGGCGGCTTCGTTTGGCTGATCAGTGTCGGACTCACCGGCCGTGGAGTTGCTCTGCCGCTGCGGCAGGACGTCCTTGATGTAGGCGTATCCGGGCTCTTCAAAGTCCTCGACACTGTCATTGTCATCGACGTCATTGGCGGTATCCTCGTTGTCGTCGAATTTTCCGCCGTTTCCGGGTCGCCAGGAGGCGGCCGCCGCGGCAAGGAAGCGACCATCGCTACCGGTTGCGCCGTCCGTTGAATTCGACGCAGCGGACAAAGAGGCGGAAGTTCTGATGGTGACTTGAGACGACTCTGGGCCCGCTGGTCCACGCTGGCGAAGGCTTGGCTGATCTGTAAAGGCATGGTGAAGCAGTAATGGCGCCTCAAACTACACTCGATGGATTGCGCCTCAAACTACACCCGATGGCGATTCAAGCTACACCCGATGGCGCCTCAAACTACACCCGATGGCGCCTCAAACTACACCGATAGCGCCTCAAACTACACAGATTGCGTCTCAAACTACACCCGATGGCGCCTCAAACTACACCGATTGCGCCTCAAACTACACCCGATGGCACCTCAAACTACACCGATAGCGCCTCAAACTACATCGATTGCGCCTCCAACTACACCGATTGCGCCTCAAACTACACCCGATGGCGCCTCAAACTACACCGATTGCGCCTCAAACTACACCCGATGGCAATTTAAACTACGCCTCGCTCCATATGTACCAACTCACATCTGTCAGAGCCGGTGCCGTCAGTCGATTTCGATCGCTCCTCGCTAGCCGACTTGGACCTCGTGAGGCTCCGACGTCCGCCACTCTTATTGCCGCTTTTCAATTTGGCAAGGCGGTGCCGTGGCACCGGCGTCTCAGAGTCCTCCGAGATCCAACGGCGCCCAGTCAGCGGATCGATTGTCGCGCTAGGCGCCGCAACGTTGACGCCCGCTGAGTTGTAGGAACCGACATTTGTCGCCGCGGTTTGTCGCATAGAAGTTGAACGGTCGAGAAGTTTCGGAATTCGATTAAGCTGGGAAGTAAATTTGATGATGGAGTAGTTTTTTTGCTAATTTAGATTCATGGATAAATTTCATAATGACCTTGGTAACCCATGCAGTTTATTACCCTTAACGATCAATTTAGCGCGGCTAGCAGACTCTGCCTTATAGCAATCGTGGCAACCCCTTTCATAGAATCTCTGTCAAGCCCTTTTAATATTTAGTGTCCCTAGCAACTCTTCACAACTCTTTGAGCTGTACAGTTGACAAGATCTTTTTAATAATTCCCAGGTGCCAACCCCATCCTGGATGACAATTCTTCGGCCTTGGCAATGTCTTTAATAGCATACAGGGTAATTGGTTTTTAAAGTCCATGACAACCCTGTTTTAGCGTCCCGGGCAACCCTGTGTTAGCGTCCCGGGCAACCCTGTTTTAGCGTCCCTGGCAACCCTGTTTTAGCGTCCCAGGCAACCCTGTTTTAGCGTCCCTGGCAACCCTGTTTTAGCGTCCCTGGCAACCCTGTTTTAGCGTCCCTGGCAACCCTGTTTTAGCGTCCCTGGCAACCCTGATTTAGCGTTCCTGGCAACCCTGCTGGAACGGCCCTGGCAAACCTCTTTATAACGCCACACGCAAAATCGTATGTTAGTCTCCTTTACAATCCCCGTCAACAAAATCCCTTTATCGCCCGTTTGAAAAGTCCAACACGAAGCGTTAGTTTAATCATGAGCTGAAATCCTTTATCGCTTCCCCAGGGGGGAGGGGTGGGTTGGATTTCTAAGAGCTAGTCATCCCAAACACCCTCGCTTGGAGAGAGAGAGAACAGTGAGCAGTAGTTGAATCCGTGTTAGCTTACAGAAAAATTGAGAAAACAGCAAATTGCAGAGATCGCATTTGAGCAATCAAAGCGGAAATCGATTGATTGATTGCCATTGATAGCAATTGATTGCCGTACACTTCAAACACGGGGATTTACGTCTCAGAGGGTGTATTGCCCTCGTTTATCTGATTCACTGCAGGGCAAATTGTTTTATTGTATATTTTACTACCTTTGACTCAATTAGACCTAAGGTAGAAGAAAGGTAGATTGATAGTGGGTTCCTAAAAATAGTTTTCTTTGCAACTGCTTCAAGTTAGCAAAAATAACAGACTGAATATGTCTTTCATATGTTGTGCATTTATAAATACTAATTTGCTAAGTTAATGTGTCTGAGAATTAATTAGCATTTTAAAGATTTACTAAATATTATTTTGATGGTTTATCGATTTTTTAGAGAATTTAGCACAGATCAAATGTGGGGGCTAAGGATCACTGCTCTGTAGGGCTAAGGATCACTGCTCTGTAGGGCTAAGGATCACTGCTCTGTAGGGCTAAGGATCACTGCTCTGTAGGGCTAAGGATCACTGCTCTGTAGGGCTAAGGATCACTGCTCTGTAGGGCTAAGGATCACTGCTCTGTAGGGCTAAGGATCACTGCTCTGTAGGGCTAAGGATCACTGCTCTGTAGGGCTAAGGATCACTGCTCTGTAGGGCTAAGGATCACTGCTCTGTAGGGCTAAGGATCACTGCTCTGTAAGGCTAAGGATCACTGCTCTGTAGGGCTAAGGATCACTGCTCTGTAGGGCTAAGGATCACTGCTCTGTAGGGCTAAGGATCACTGCTCTCTAAAGTTTTGGATGATTATTCAAAGACTTTAAAAAATCTTAGATAAGTTCCAGACAGCTTGTCTCACCAGTCCAGCGGCGGCGGCAGAAAGTGTGGACGAGGCTGCGGCTCTCACGTCTCCGTCGCCGCTGCCTCCACACTCGTCCAGCCGGCCGTGATCGGACTCCAGCTCCAACTCGGCTTCGATCGACTCTTCAGATCCGGCCGATTGGCCGAAGCGAAACAGGCGGGCTGGCGAGGCCGCAAGACCGCGCTCAATCAGCGCTCGAGCCGCCGCCAGCTTTGCGGTCTCCTCAGCCAGCAGACCGGCCAGGGCCGCCGACGTCGCCTCCGCGTTCGGTCGCTCCTCGGCGGCGGCTCGAAGTCGAGTGACTAACGGAGGGCGAGTTGCGGCCGAGAGCTGGCCGAGCTCGCTGTTGGAGGCTGATCGAGTCGGCGGCGAAATGTCGGATTCTGCCGCTATGTCTCCCAGCTGCTCAGCAGTGAGCTGCAGCTCAGGAATGCCTGTTAGAGGCATTTGGCAGATAACTGGTTTCTTAGGCTCACTAGTCTGTCTGTCTGTCTTAGTGTCTGTCTGTCTGTCTTAGTGTCTGTCTGTCTGTCTGTCTGTCTGTCTGTCTGTCTGTCTGTCTTAGTGTCTGTCTGTCTGTCTGTCTGTCTGTCTGTCTGTCTGTCTGTCTGTCTGTCTGTCTGTCCGTCTGTCTGTCTGTCTTAGTGTCTGTCTGTTTGTGAGGCGGGCTGCTGGGGATGAAGTAGTGCAACTCGAGCTCATTTACAATTCCCATTTTTTATAATTTACTAAACTAATATTGATTTTCTTTTGCGGTTATATCTTTATCTTTCTGTCTAGTTTTTGACACTAATTAAAACAAAAATCTATACTAGGTGACTTGACGTGCCATCGGTAAGTTTGTAAAATAATAAAGTAAGCTTGCATACTTATTGTTTGTTTATTTTTAACTGCCACCACAGAGTAGAATAATTTGAGTAAGGCAACGTTTTCGAATTGAGTTTTCCAAGCAACAGCTGGAAACTCAGTGCGCTAGCGTTAAAAGCAAGGCTGTCCAAATCACAGGAGATTGGCTATGCTAACTTTACTGCCCGGGCATTAAATAAACTGCTAGCATTTTTACTAGAATAACTGCCGCCCGGTTAATCCCATTCTCCCTCGACTCTGCACCTAAACTCTCCATTTCCTATTACTCATTCCCCTTCTTAAACAAACCAAACCCCATGCTTAAAAGTGAACAAGTTTGAAAAGCAATTTTATTTTGTTTGCTGGGCGAGCAATACTCGCCTCAGAAGTCTCATGCGACTCAGTGGTGGGAACGGCATGAGAATTTCTGTGGGAGTCATTTTTCTCAAAATCTCTTTACCGCTCGTAATGTTGGTTGAAGTCTCCTTTTACTCGCTGTGCATGTACTCGTATATGCATAGCAACAATTATAAGCTTTCTCTACAGTACTAAGCTAACGCGTTCATTGCAATTTATATATTATGAGCTGGATAGGATAATTGTGACTGTCAACAATTTAATTGACCTGGTCTACCCTTTCAAGTGACTATTCTTTAAAGTAAAGCTTATTAACAACATGCCGCCATTTATGACTCTAGCGTATGAAGTATTACGTGTTTAGGCCTAATGTCTATAAGCTTATGCTTGCGTCTTTGCTACGAAAAACTAAATAGCACTCACCCAACATATCTCGAATGTCAGCGCGTTCAAATTTATCGTCCAAATCTTGAATTCGCTGCCTTAATCGCGCGGTTCGTTCGTGTATTGCTTTCATATTGTCGAAATAATCTGTGTACATGTCTTGAAAGTTTAGAATGACTTTCATCGCGTTTCTTGTGTAGCAGTCGTCAACGCGGCTATGAACGGACCTGAAGACTGAGCAAGCGGCTAGTAATTCTTGCATTCGTTCCAACTCAAGCTGCTTCTGCTCTCTCCTGCGTGCTCGACCGTCTGGAAGTGAATCATATGTACCGTCGGACCAGTTAGTAGTGCTTGATATTGTCATCGGGCCATTGAGGTCACAGGTATTGCTGGCGGTTGCAGATGATTCGTCTCGCGATTCATTAATAGAATCATTAGCAACGGAATCGTTCGACATGCTTTCCTTGCCGCAGTTACGAATAGTCTCATCCTGTTTATCTATTTCTACAACAAGAACATCCTCCTCTGTTAAAAAATTAGCAGAGTTACGTGTCAAACGAGTTTCGAGGCGAATCATGCCTGTTAGGCGACTAAAACGCTCCCAGGGGCATTTGGAAATACGGATGTTTAAATAGGACCCTCTGCGCTTCGAACACCGCTAGAGTATCGGAAATTATTACTTAATCACAAATGTAAAATTTAGTTCAATGAAAACTACGATATAGGAGAGGAGGTCAAAATGGTGCCAATGCTATAGTCGAGAAGTTAAAAGCATATTTTGCTCTTACCTACTTTAAATAATTTTGAAATACATAAAACTTTGAAATTAAATCTAGAAAAGAAATATAAAATGATCAATCTATGATACAGCTAGTAAACTTTGTTTGAATATTATACTGCGAAAAAACGATAACTTACAAAAATGTAATTTTTCGAAATGCGAAAGACGATATATTTTTTTATTGTCCTAAATGTTGAACCAGAGAATAGGTGGTGTAAAATGCTACTCTCGAAAGTAACTAATAAAGTTTCAATTCATTAAAGCAGTGAATCAAAAGTCAAAGCTCCAGCTTTTCACAAAAATTTTCTGTGCCTACATTCAATAATTTTAACTTTTATAACTTCTTTCACTTTCACATAGATTCGCTATCGTGTCACATCTTTCCATTTTATTTAAACTGCTCTGTTATTATTTGAACAATTAAATCCTAATGTATAGTAAAAATTAGCTGTTTTCTTAATGTACTAAAACTCATATTTACCAGAATAAATGAGTTATACTTGTTGCTACATTGTTGGTCTTCTAAAAAGCCATATTGTTGCCATAAATTCGAACAGCGAAAATGAGTGTTTTTATAGTTATCCCTAAATTTATGAAGGAATTGATATCATTGTAAAAATAATTTAAATACATCTCATGCTAAAATTTTAAGCAATATAAATCTAGTCTTTTTGCGACAGGCTTTTTAACTTTTAAAATTCTATACTAAGGAAGCTAAATTATTAGTTTGTAAATTACATACTTTTAGGCTTTTTATTTAGAATGTAACTTTGATTCAAAAATTGATTTTTTTCATGCTTAATGAATTTCAGTTTTTAAGCACAAAAATATTAAAACATTATTTTAGTACATTGTTTGCCAACTTAAATCTAAATTAAAGTATTTTTCCTCACTTGAAATTTTTGTACACTGCAGAAAAATTTTTTATACAGAATTATTAAATAATATTTTCTAAATTTGCTGCCACATTTTTGTTTTAATTGCAGAGCAACGGCGGTCCACAATTTAGTGGACCAGCTACACAGGCTAGTCGCTGATCATTGAAGTCAAATCAGGCTATTTGACTTATTTCAAAGTTTAAGTCGCGTACAAAATGAAGGTGACAGTCAGTTTTGGCCCAACTAAACTAGTTGTACCTTGCGGAACAGGCGATCTCACAGTGCGCGATCTCGCTCAGAAAGCTGCCAGCAGGTTCAGTTCAGCCGCCGCCGCCGCAGCTGTGGCCGCCACCAAAGCATCCGAGGTGACAGTCACGTGCCTAACTTTGGCTAGGGATGGCGGCATTCTGGATTGGAACGATCGAGTGGCGGACGTTGTGGACGACAGGGAGCTGGTTAGCGACTGTTTGTGGCTGTGCTTGATCCGATGGGATTTACTTAATTTAAAAGACTCTAACGGGATAAGATGTTGAAGCCTTGGCTTCAATTCAGGGGAGGAGAGTTTGATTAAGATCCTATGGGTGAGATATGTGATTTAAGCTCCTATGTGTGAGATTCTGAGATTTAAGCTGTTATGGGTGAAATTCTGTGATTTAAGCTCCTATGGGTGAGATTCTGAGATATAAGCTTCTATGGGTGAGATTCTGAGATACAAGCCCCTATGGGTGAGATTCTGAGATTTAGGCGCTGATGGGTGAGATTCTGAGATATAAGCTCCTATGGGTGGGATTTTAGATATAAGCTTCTATGGGTGAGATTCTGAGATATAAGCTCATATGGGTGAGATTCTGAGATATAAGCTCATATGGGTGAGATTCTGAGATTTAAGCTTCTATGGGTGAGATTCTGAGATATAAGCTTCTATGGGTGAGATTCTGAGATATAAGCTCATATGGGTGAGATTCTGAGATTTAAGCTTCTATGGGTGAGATTCTGAGATATAAGCTTCTATGGGTGAGATTCTGAGATATAAGCTCATATGGGTGGGATTTTAGATATAAGCTTCTATGGGTGAGATTCTGAGATATAAGCTCATATGGGTGAGATTCTGAGATATAAGCTTCTATGGGTGAGATTCTGAGATATAAGCTTCTATGGGTGAGATTCTGAGATATAAACTCCTATGGGTGAGATTCTGAGATTTAAGCTCCTATGGGTGAGATTTTGAGATTTAGGCTTTAAGGGTTAAACACTTAGGAATTTACGCTCCAAGGGAAAACTTTTATTATTTATGCCTCGATAAGGGTTTCATTTTGGTGATTTTTACCTTGTTGAGGAGGATTAAGCCTTGAGGTTAATTAAGATTGCTGAATCCGAAAGTCTACTCAGTGGTTTACAGTCCTCTTCGCCTAAATATTTTAGATAATAGCTGAAACCTGCAGCGTCTCGTCGGCGACCGCTTTTGATCTGCCGCCCCCACCGCCGCCCCCGCCACCCCGCCGCCTCCACCGCCGCCTCCACCGCCGCCTCCACATCTGCCACCGCCACCGCCGCCGCCACCCCCTCCTCGAACGTCGTCAGTAGCTGGCTCCGTTAACGCAGTCAAATCAACTAAGACGTCAGTTACAACGAATTCCGAAGAAAATAATAAAGATAACAATAATATTGATAATAATAACAGTAGTAGTAAACCCGACAGTCGACGCGAATCATTGATGCTGCCGCCGCCTCCTCCGGCGGAATATCTTCGACAATTGTCGGAGACAGCCGCCGCCACCGCCTCTGCCGCCACCGACGATGACCTGGACCGTGGCGAAGACGACGAGCTGGACTACCCGGCGGCGACTGAGAATGATGACACCGCTGAGACGGTCAGCTACCTGTCGGTGAAACTGCCGCCAATCGATCCGACCGTTTCCTATACATTGAAGTCGGCCAACACAAGTCGATGCGTTGGGCCGTTAACGACTAAACCGTTTTTGGACGGCAGGCAGCAGTCAGCTGGGTTGGAAATTCTGTCCGTGTCCGAACCGGCCTGGGCGGCTCTGGTTCGGCCGGGCGACCGAGTTGTGGCCATTGATGGCAGCTCGTTGCTGGGAGTGTCATTTCAACAGTGAGTTGCTCATCTGCTTGTAGATGTGGATTAGCCATTGGGAAGTTTAATCCAGAGATTTCGGCTCTTAACAAAGGGGGCCGTAGCCCAGTGCCGCGGCGTTCTGATGTGCCAGCGGCCCAGACTTGAGTCAAAGTGCAGTCACATTAATTTTGAGACTAAATTGGCATCTCGGCTTGGCTCTGCTCGTGCAATTAACGCCCAGCTTGAGGGCCAACCCCCCAAGGCACAGTGAAGTGTACATGCCTAACGATAAATAAGTTAGGGCCGCTGTACACTCCTGTGTGAGTGTGTGCCTGTGCGTATGACTGCGTACGTATCCGCGCGCTTGTGTGCCTCTGCGAAATGGGCAGTAATGCCCCCACAGCACACCGGTCAATTTAACACAATTTTGAGCAGCCAATCATTTCACACTTTCAAATTTGATTTGATTGGACGAGAGATGTGAAGGGTGAACTGGTTGGTCACTTGGGCAGAGAGTATGATGTGCATTGATTGCGCGTGGCGAGGGACAGATGAATTAACAATCAGATAAGATAATCAGTGAGTCTAAAACTTTATCAAAATTTTAATTAGTTTAATAAAATCATAGCATTATGCCTGCTCTTATCAATTGAAAAAAATCTGTTGGTGTAGCCGCTGAATGGTGTGTAAAAATGGCCGTTTTAACTTGTGATTGTGCCTGGGTAAAAGTTTTTTTACAATGTCGCTTTAAGTGCGCCAGGGTGCACACAGCCTCCAATAATGAGAAATAATAATTGTCTTACCAATAATGTCTAGACGTAGGCTTGCAATCATAGCTCGATATCTTGTTGGAAATAGTGTCTCTAGATACTTGATTGAGAAGAGTGTCTCTAGATACTTGATTGAGAATAGTGTTTCTATAGATACATGATTGAGAATAGTGTCTCTAGATCACCTTTAAACAGTCGTCTGTAGATGTACTCAGCAACATTGAAGAGTCGCCACCCTTTGCCCCAGTGAGCAGTGTCTTTCGATCAGCGTCTATCACTTGGCCAACCATTTTGATATTAAGAAATGTTTGAACAAAAAATGAAAACCGGGCGGCAGCTTCAATGCATCCAATCTTCGCCCTCCGCTCTTCCCAATCCCAATCCCTCCTCACCCAGCCCAACTCTGCGTCGCGTGGCGCAAGTTGCGTCACTCAAAAGTCAATACTGAGCTACAATTTACTGCGCTCTCTCAAAGGTGACGACTTTTTAATGTTTTTGAGTATACGTCTTGAGTATATCTTGCAAAATACGCCACAGAGTCGCCGCAGTCTCCCTCAGATAGCTGCACTTCCAACCTCAGAGCCCAACAGGTTCTTCGAGAAGCCCTGCGTCGGCAGCAGCAAAAGCAGACTGCGATGCAGCAGCAAATGAAATCAAAGATGCTGGCAACAGACGCGGAACAGCCGCGTTTTCCAATGATAACGTTGCGTCTATTGCCGCGAAATCCTGCTTCTAGTAGCAACAGCAGAAGCGGCCAACAAGCCAACGCTGCTCAGTCGCCAACTGTATCAGCGACGTCCCCTACCGTCTCGGCCGAGGGCTTCGATCAAGATTCTTCTTCCGCTGCTGTCGCTGCCGCCCCCGCCGCTGCTGAAGCTGCAGACGCCTCCAGTTGCTCTGCAGCTCGCCCGCTCTCGCCTCAGCAGCAGGTTGCTCAACCGCAGCAGCGGCCACATCAGCGAGCATTCGCAAGCGGACGACGTCGCCGACGCCGCAAAGTGTTAGCCGTCGACATTTGCAAATCAGCAGAAGGACTGGGCTTCTCCGTCACAGACAGCGCGGCCTCCGCCGTTGCTGGTTCACCTTCGTCATCATCTTCTGAATTGTCGTCAGCTGACGAATCGCGTCCAACCTCGTCGATGTCGGTTAACGACAACAATAATAACAACAGCGGCGGCGGTGGCGATAGAGACGTTGGAGCTAATAGTACTACTGCCAATAATGACGACAATGATACTGGTAGCCATGGCAACGACGCCAGCAATCACAAGCCGCGTCGTCGCCATCAGAATCGAATCTACGTCAAAGCCGTGCTCGGTCGCGGTTCAGCCGTTCGCGACGGCCGACTGAAGGCCGGGGATCGAATCCTGGAGGTCGACGGCTACAGGCTGACTGGACAGAGCCAGGCTGATGCTGTCAGTCTGTTGAGGGCGATCCCAGTCGGTGCCACCGTTAAAATACTCGTGTCCCGCCGTCTGACCGAGGGCCAAGACGACGTACCGGACGTTGACGATGTTTGCGACAGCGCCATTGTCGAAGTTGCCGCTGGCGGCGGTCTACTGGCGACCACTTCGTCTGGCGCGGTGGCCGCAAGCGCCGCACTTAATCATCTTGGCCAGGGAGCTTCGCGTCTCGGATTCCTTGACGTGAGTTTTCAACCTTAAAAGATGCTTCACTCTGTGCAAATATTTCACTGTCAATTGTGTCACTCTGATATGTTTCATCCTGAGAACGTACAACTTTAGCGCTCAAATTAATTTTGGATGGCTAAGTACACACGTACGCTCGTATGAATAGTAAAGCTATTAAGATAAAAATCTCGCCTCACAGCAGCAAAAAACTAATAAATAACAGCACTTAGATGGCTACACACTGCATTTGCCAATAGCTACAGGCGTTGAAGCGTTAAGCACTCACCGCACACATCCATAGCGATACTCTATCCGTTCGAGTGTCTGGCTAAGCATCGATCTTATTGACCAAGAATTTTCTAGGCTGCTTGCCTGTCGACTGGTTGGTGTCTCTCGCCTTCCCAGGGGCTGCAGAGCTGCCAATGCTGGGCTAACAGATGCTTACTGACTGCAGATTGAGTAGCCATGCACTTTATCTGCTCTCGATACTTTCCCATGTACTGCTTTTCCTCAGTCTGACTCGTTCTACGGCC
>NIVC01000012.1:1352500-1410000 GCA_002269645.1 Macrostomum lignano | reverse complement strand
CTCCTCTCCTATTCTCTCCTCTCCTCTCCTCTCCTCTCCAAACTGCCCTTAAAACTGCAAGCTTAGAAAACAATTTGATATCATTGTCTTTGTCAAGAACTATTTTCATTTGTTGCCTCATTAAGTTCCAGTTGGCATTGATTGTAAAACAAAGGAGTGATCATTATACGCAAACGCCTCTGACACAGTGAGTGTGTCGGCACTAGAGTACTGCACAAAGGACAGTAAAGTGCAGACTCAGTTTGACTACACGCAGATAGCTGGCGGTCTAATGGGAATCGCAGTCTCGTGCCAGAAATAATCAAGCAGAAGTCACCCCCTATCGTAGCCCTAAAACTGCTCTCATTTTCTCTGCTTATAAGCCACTGCCTACGAGCTACTCCGCTTCCTTCCTGTTCCTCTCCCCTATTAGCGTCTCTTGTTCTGGTTAGCTAGTTAGTAGCCGAGGTTCACTAGGATGATCCATAGTGTATAGCTATAGGCTCTCGAAGTGAACGACACAGGGAAATTGCAGTCCCAATACTGCAACCCATTGATACTCATTGATAGTGGAGAAAGCAAAAAATATAAGCGCTGGATGCCCGTTAATCGACTCCAGCTAGTTGGTCTAAGCCAATGTACTTCCCACACTGCGTTCTGATCCCCCAGTCCCCACCCAAATCGGATACGAATAGCCGATATTCTAAATTCGTTTAATTTTTTAGGCGGTCATTGGCATAGTCTTAAGGCTATAGTTATATGTTTCAGTATCAGTTACATAATTTGAACATTATTTACATGAACTTAGAATAATTTACATGATTTTAGAACCAAATACATGACTTTAGCATTATTTACATTATTTTCGTGTTATTTACATTATTCTAGAGTAATATACATAATTCTAACGTCATTTACATGATTCTAGCGTCATTTACATGATTCTAAAATCATTTACATGATTCTAGCGTCATTTACATGATTCTAGCGTCATTTAAATGATTTTCGAGTTATTTACATTATTCTAGAGTAATATACATAATTTTACCGTCATTTACATGACCGTAGCATCATTCACATGATTTTAGCATCGTTTACATGACTTTAGAATCATATACATTATTGTAGAGTCATTTACATGGTTCCAGCGTCATTTACATGATTCTAGCGTCATTTACATGATTCTAGCGTCATTTACATGATTCTAGCGTCATTTACATGATTCTAGCGTCATTTACATGATTCTAGCGTCATTTACATGATTCTAGCGTCATTTACATGATTCTAGCGTCATTTACATGATTCTAGCGTCATTTACATGATTCTAGCGTCATTTACATGATTCTAGCGTCATTTACATGATTCTAGCGTCATTTACATGATTCTAGCGTCATAACTTTAGAACCATTTACTGCACGAATTCGCTATATCTATAGCTCTCACATCACAAAAAGTGTTTCACTTCACTTACGTCATATTTATTTATATACGTCATCATGGACAATCATTAATGCAAAGGCTGAGCAAGGAGTTAGTTTAGACTGAATAGCACTATACCCATAGGGACAGAGCAGCTCTCCAGGGAACTGCGGCAGATGTTTTGAGGCAGAAGCGCCATCCCCCGCAACCCCCCCCCCCCTATACTTCTGAGCCTAGTCTCTGGGCAGTTTAAGCTGGGACTCTGGCTGGAGTCTGCGCTTGTAAATCTATCCGTATATATATATATAACATATTAAATATGGAATAATATGCATGGACCAGCTCTATGCCGTAAGACGCCCACACGAGTTGTGGGGGGAGGATTTTTTCCTTTCAATATCTTCCGAGAAATATCTAGAAAGATACATACACAAATGGGACGGCGGAGTTCTTAAAATAACTTCCTGTCTATCGGTTGATTCGGGATTGAAGTCCCTGGATTCGGAATTGAAGTCCATTTGGGATTGAAGTCCCTGGATTCGGAATTGAAGTCCATTTGGGATTGAAGTCCATGGATTCGACATTGAAGTCCCTGGATTCGGGATTGAAGTCCATGGATTCGGGATTGAAGTCCATTTGGGATTGAAGTCCATGGATTCGGGATTGAAGTCCATTTGGGATTGAAGTCCATGGATTCGGGATTGAAGTCCATGGATTTGGGATTGAAGTCCAAGGATTTGAGATTGAAGTCCATGGATTCGGAATCATCAAAATCTTTGGATTCGGATAGATTCGGGATCACCGAAATCCCTGGATTCGGGATCACCGAAATCCTTGGATTCGGGATCACTGAAATCCCTGGATTCGGGATCATCGAAATCCCTGGATTCGGGATCATCGAAATCCCTGGATTCGGGATCATCGAAATCCCTGGATTCGGGATCATCGAAATCCCTGGATTCGGGATCACCAAATCCCTAGATTCAGGATCATCAAAATCCCCGGATTCGGGATCATCGAAATCCCTGGATTCGGGATCATCGAAATCCCTGGATTCGGGATCATCGAAATCCCTGGATTCGGGATCATAAAAATCCCTGGATTCGGGATCATCAGAATCCCTGGATTCGGGATCATCAAAATCCCTGGATTCGGGATCATTTAAGCCCCTGAATTTGGGATCGAAATTCCTGCGTTCCTGTCGATCCTGGGTTCCTGTTCAACGCACAGTCATGGGGCGGACAGTGGGTTGAACAGATTCAACTCATCTGACTTTTTGCAGCCAAATTCGGCCAACTCTGACAATTCTGGCGATCCGCGATCTTCATCAACGGCAGCTGCTGCCACCGGAGCGTCGAAATTTCTTTCTGTGGACCGCTGTCTTCTGGAGCTGGACATTCCGCTGGCTGTTGAAGCCGGGGGCGGCGGAGGCGGAGGTGGAGGCGGCGGCGGAGGTCTCGGCGTCAGCATCCGCACGGGCGATGAAGTCGGCCAAGACGGCGGCGGCGGCGGCGGCGGCGGCGCGGACAAAATGGCCGGCTGCAATGGGGCGGGCGTTTTTGTGCGGACTGTCATTTCTGGCGGAGCCGCCCATAGGGTATAAGAAATTCTTTTCCCTGTTCCTTCCCCTGTTCCCCCGTGTCTTCCCCTGTTCCCCTGCGTCTTCTCCTGTTCTCCTGTGTCTTCTCTTTTTACCCTGTCTTCCCCTGTTCCCCCGTGTCTTCCCCTGTTCCCCATGTGTCCTCCCCTGTTCCCCTGCGTCTTCTCCTGTTCTCCTGTGTCTTCCCCTGTCTCCTGTGTCTTCCCCTGTTCCCCTGTGTCTTCCCCTGTTCCCCCGTGTCTTCCCCTGTTCCCTGTGTCTTCCCCTGTTCCCCTGTGTCTTCCTCTGTTCCCCTGTGCCTTCCATTGTTCCCCCGTGTCTTCCCCTGTTCCCCTGTGTCCTCCCCTGCTATCCTGTGTCTTCCCCTGTTCCCCTGTGTCTTCCCTGTTCCCCTGTATCTTTCCTGTTACCCTGCGTCTCTAACCTGCTACCTTGTGTCTTACCCCTGCTAGTCAGTATCCTCTCCCATGTTGCCATTTAGCCTTATAAACACCCGTATGCTGGTCACTTCATCTGTTAATCTGGTAACTTCCCCGGTTCACCCTACTCCCCAAAACCAGGACGGCCGACTCCGCGAGTCGGACCAGCTGCTGTCAGTGAATGGCTGCTCGCTGGAAGGCATCGCCGGAGCCGAGGCCATGGCAACGCTTAGGCGAGCTATTCGACACGGGTCCACAGGTGGTCGAGTTCGTCTAGTGGTTGCTAGGCAACTGCCTCATCCACGGAATCAGGCTATGCATCAGCATCAACATCAGCCAGCAGCCGACAGTATCAGCAGCAGCGGTAGTGTGACAGTTAGCGCAGATGTACACCAGCTGCCTGCTTCGTTGAATCCACCAGCTGAAGCTGCGGCAATGTCTACCGTGTCAGAGGACGGATTTGGCCGCTTGAACATCGCCGCTAGCGGGCCTGGCGGTTCACCGGACGAGAACGTCCAGCAGGGTCACGGGATGCTGATATCGGTATGTGGCCACCTGCTGGAGTGTCATGACTCCCGGTTAGTTGTGAGGCTGGTCATGACTCACGGTTAGTTGTGAGGCGGGTCATGACTCACGGTTAGTTGTGAGGCGGGTCATGACTCACGGTTAGTTGTGAGGCGGGTCATGACTCACGGTTAGTTGTGAGGCGGGTCATGACTCACGGTTAGTTGTGAGGCGGGTCATGACTCACGGTTTGTTGTGAGGCGGGTCATGACTCACGGTTAGTTGTGAGGCGGGTCATGACTCACGGTTTGTTGTGAGGCTGGTCATGACTCACGGTTTGTTGTGAGGCGGGTCATGACTCACGGTTTGTTGTGAGGCGGGTCATGACTCACGGTTTGTTGTGAGGCGGGTCATGACTCACGGTTTGTTGTGAGGCGGGTCATGACTCACGGTTAGTTGTGAGGCGGGTCATGACTCACGGTTAGTTGTGAGGCTGGTCATGACTCACGGTTTGTTGTGAGGCGGGTCATGACTCACGGTTAGTTGTGAGGCTGGTCATGACTCACGGTTTGTTGTGAGGCGGGTCATGACTCACGGTTTGTTGTGAAGCGGGTCATGACTCACGGTTAGTTGTGATGATGGTCATGACTCACGGTTTGTTGTGAGGCGGGTCATGACTCACGGTTTGTTGTGAGGCGGGTGGTCATGACTCACAGTTTGTTGTGAGGCGGGTGGTCATGACTCACAGTTTGTTGTGAGGCGGGTCATGACTCACGGTTTGTTGTGAGGCTGGTCATGACTCACGGTTAGTAGTGAAGTAGGTCATGAGTCACAGCTATAGATCCTGTGAGGTGGATCATGACTCACCTTATCATGATTATCATGAACCACATATACTTGTGTGTGTGCTTTTGAAGACTTTTAAAACATATGTAAAGCCATGGGAAGGGTTTTAACTCATATAGCTGATGCTAGACTAAAAATAACCAAATATCTTCTCAGGTTAGGGCACGATACAGACACGGAACTGTTAATTTATTGAGGTCGCGACCTCGCCTGATCAATCAATTATTATTGCGGATACGATGGTTTCTTAATGTAGGATTTAGATAGGACTTTTGTTGACTTGTATATTCATATATATTGGCATTGGACTCCGCATTGCTAGATCATACGAGTACATATATATGCTTGAATAAGGGGATATACTGGCTAGGTTGGCCAGTGCAGAAATCTCGGCGCGTGAGGCGGTGCTCCATTATCAAATTAAGGAGCGCAGGGTGGAGTTCGAGCAACTGGACTCGCCCAAACAGGCCCCGCAGTCAAGTCCACTGGGTAGGGAATTTCGGCACAGTAAATAGGGGCTCTGTAGCTGTGTAGATTGAGATGGCGAAGGGTAGAGACAGTGAGAGAGAGAGAGAGACAGTCATTACTGGCTGGCTGTCAATAAGCAAGCGCGACAGATAAAAATTATATATTGCTACTACTGTAGGCGGCTGTTCTTCCCTCGGGAGTATTTTTGCAGCTGTTGAAGACTGTCAAAGTTGTTTGCTTGTTGTTGCAACTTCGTTTCGACTCCGCCTGACCATTGTCTCCGCCTCTTCAACCACCGACCTTCCAAATCCTCCGTTTTTGGGCCAGCCTCCCAGAGTGTCAGTTGCTGGGCCAGCCTCCCAGGTTCTCAGTTGCTGGGCCAGCCTCCCAGATCCTCAGTTGCTGGGCCAGCCTCTAAGATCCTCGGTTGCTGGGCCAGCCTCTAAGATCCTCGGTTGCTGGGCCACCCTTTAAGATCCTCAGTTGCTGGGCCAGCCTCTCAGTTGCTGGGCCAGCCTCTCAGATCCTCAGTTGCTGGGCCAGCCTCTAAGATCCTCAGTTGCTGGGCCAGCCTCTAAGATCCTCAGTTGCTGGGCCACCCTTTAAGATCCTCAGTTGCTGGGTACCGCCAGTCTCTCAGAGTGTCAGTAGCTGGGTACCGCCAAATATTTATCGGGAGTAACAGAACCCACTGCCAGGGTGAAGACTGCATGCATTTTTATAGCGTTTTCAAAGGCCTGCCCTCCCCTCTCGCATTGCAGCCGAACAACAGTGGCTGGCCGCTCAGCACATTTCAGTCTTTCCAGTCTCCAACAAAGACGTCAGCAAAGACTTCATCTGGAGTCGGCCCTGCCCAGCTCAGCCATCGAGGCTCCTGCTCAGTGGACAACCTGCAACAATTGCTAATGCAAAAACTGCAACATCAGCAGCAGGGGTAATTAATTCGTAATTACTTTTTTAGCTGAGTGTGTTAAATAGGCAGCGATAGTCTATGGCCAAGCTATAGTATATATGAAATTTACACTAAGACCATAGACGTTCGCCCGGGGCAAGTGGGGAATACCATCTGTATACAGGAATATCAAGGCTTCGGCTTGAGGAAGGTTACAAAGTTGTTGCCAAGGACGGCTGAATGCCAACTGTCCGAATTTTTCTGTCAAACAGTATTTAGCTAGCTCGAGGCCCCCCCCCCCAATATCCCCATTTATTTTTGTTCCCCTAAGCCTTTATTTGTCTGCGCTAGTGGCTTCTTGTTGCATTTTTTCTCTTTTTCTTCTTCTTTTGCCGCTGCAAGCGTTCTGCTTCTGTGCCACCCCAACCCCTCCTTGTAAAGCCTTCTGCCAATCCGGGAGTTTAAGGCGACGTTTAGCTTCGATCGAAACCAGCTTTTTGTCTCGAAACTGTAACGGGGTTTAGCGGATTGCCGCCCAGACTTTAACTAGCGCAGATGTACTTTTCTTTGATGCCCCAAACTGTTTTAGACTTTCAGTTAGCTAATTAGCTTATTGAGACAGAAAATTTATTAGTAGACAATTTTAGCTCCGCAATTTTAGTCTAACTGATTGATGTACTTATCCAGATTTCTTTACCGAATGTACTTTTAATCTAGCTTTCATCTACCTGTTTAGATATAAGTACTCGGATCTATTTAATTTTTCAACTGTAATCTCTTATCTAATCATAATCCATCTCGCCCATAGATTTAAGGGTAGGGAATCTCACCCATATATTTAGGGGAGCTGGGAATCTCACCCCTCTAGATTTTAGGTGAGCTGGGAATCTCATCCATAGACTTAGATGAGCTGCGAATCTGACCCATAGAGTTTTGGATTGGAAATCTCACCCATCTCTCATCTATTTGCATTATAGCTCTGAACTTAGCAAGTATCAAATTATAACAATCAACAATTGCCTAAAAATTTATATAATTAATTACATGAATTTCATGTCATTACAGCCAAGGAGTCGCTGGCCAACCCTGGTTAGCAACAAACGATGTCGAAGGAGGCTGCTTCAACCTAGCGGCGACGTCCAAGCCAGTAGCAGGCGTACTTGGTCGTCGAAGTTTTGGCCAGAGATCTTTACGCGAGCGACGTAAGCCGACTGACATGTTCGATTCGACGCCGGGTTCTGCCGGATTTCCGGTCAATTGTTTATCTATTGGTGGCGGTACGGGCTTTCGGAACTTTTCCTGTTTGCTCTGCTTTGGTCAGATTCTCACTTATTAATTAATTCATTATTTATGATTTTTTAGCTGGAACTTTAATTTCCATTAAGCCTGATCCATTGAGGTGTGATTCTCATGTGTCTATTTCCATGAGATTAAGATTCTCATGTGTCTATTTCCATGAGATTAATATTCTCATGTGTCTATTTCCATGAGATTAATATTCTCATGTGTCTATTTCCATGAGATTAAGATTCTCATGTGTCTATTTCCATGAGATTAAGATTCTCATGTGTCTATTTCCATGAGATTAAGATTCTCATGTGTCTATTTCTATGAGATTAATATTCTCATGTGTCTATTTCTATGAGATTAAGATTCTCATGTGTCTATTTCTATGAGATTAATATTCTCATGTGTCTATTTCCATGAGATTAAGATTCTCGTGTGTCTATTTCTATGAGATTAATATTCTCATGTGTCTATTTCCATGAGATTAAGATTCTCGTGTGTCTATTTCTATGAGATTAAGATTCTCATGTGTCTATTTCCATGAGATTAAGATTCTCATGTGTCTATTTCCATGAGATTAAGATTCTCATGTGTCTATTTCTATGAGATTAAGATTCTCGTGTATCTACTTTTATGAGATTAAGATTATGTAGATATCTCACCCCAGACAGAGAGATTCTCATAGATATCTCATCCCAGGCAGAGATCTTCATAGATATCTCATCCCAGACAGAGAGATCCTCATAGATATCTCATCCCAGACAGAGAGATCCTCATAGATATCTCATCTCAGATAGAGATCCTCATAGATATCTCATCCCAGACAGAGAGATCCTCATAGATATCTCATCCCAGACAGAGAGATCCTCATAGATATCTCATCCCAGACAGAGAGATCCTCATAGATATCTCATCCCAGACAGAGAGATCCTCATAGATATCTCATCCCAGGCAGAGATCCTCATAGATATCTCATCCCAGGCAGAGATCTTCATAGATATCTCATCTCAGACAGAGAGATTCGCATAGATTTTCCTCTCATATTCTCTTTAATAACGAATCTGGAATGTGATTGACATAAATTTCCAACATCTCCCCTCTTCAACTCTCACACTTGCCCCGCAGGTGGCCCCTCACGCCGGTCTCACAACGCTCCACCGCCGGCCGCCTCCACTTCTTCTCCGTCCATTGTCTCGTCTATTGAAGACGCCGACGCCGATAATGATTCCGACAGCTGCGGCAGTGGCGACTACGAACGCGCCATTGTGGTGGCACCGCCTCGGCATCGCCAGCTACAACAACAGCAGCAGCAGCAGCAGCAACAGAAGATGCAACAACAGAAACAATCTTTAGGGCACGCATCTGGTGCCTCAACGACAGCCTCAGTTGGTCAACCTTTGTCGCAGCCAGCCACCGCCGCCTCCGCCACCGCCGCTGGACCCTCGAGCGCGTCGTCGACTGCGAAACAAAGCGGCGGCAGTCGAAAAAGTTTCCTTAAGGGTCTTTTTAGGTAAGTTAGAATTTGAATGAAACAAAGATCGGACTATAATTGCTTTATTGAGACCTGCGTTGACAATAAATGATGATAAGGTTTCTATACTGACTTTGGGTCACAACCTCTGCTGACTTTGGGTCAACTTCTGCTGACTTTGGGTCAACCTCTGCTGACTTAGGGTCAACCTCTGCTGACTTTGGGTCAACTTCTGCTGACTTTGGGTCAACCTCTGCTGACTTTGGGTCAACTTCTGCTGACTTTGGGTCAACTTCTGCTAACTTTGGGTCAACCTCTGCTGACTTTGGGTCAACTTCTGCTGACTTTGGGTCAACTTCTGCTAACTTTGGGTCAACCTCTGCTGACTTTGGGTTAACTTCTGCTGACTTTGGGTCAACTTCTGCTAACTTTGGGTCAACCTCTGCTGACTTTGGGTCAACTTCTGCTGACTTTGGGTCAACCTCTACTGACTTTGGGTCAACTTCTGCTGACTTTGGGTCAACTTCTGCTGACTTTGGGTCAACCTCTGCTGACTTTGGGTCAACTTCTGCTAACTTTGGGTCAACCTCTCCTACATTTGGGTCAACATCTTCTAAATTTGGGTCAACCTCTCTTACATTTGGGTCAACATCTTCGACATTTGGGTCAACCTCTTAATTTTTGTGTCAAATTTTACTAACTGCGAGTCAACATCTAAAGAATAGAAGTCAACCGAAAGAGACTAAACTAGTATTGTTCAAGTTGCATAAATTATTTCCTTCGAAAATCTTCTATTCCATAGTTTATTACCCTTAATTATTTGTTTAAATTAGTTGAACTTTAATTCGTTTTTGTTATTTTTCGTCCCAACTGTTTGCACTTATAGCGTTATGTATATGAATAGCTAATATTATTGACATTGTCAACTAACTGGCTACTAATTACTAAATGCTAAATCATCCAGATCAATCAGCGTTCGTGCCAGGTACGTGGATCATATAATAGACTACTCTGTGTGCCATTTGCACGTTTACATATTAATAGCTAATATTTGTTACGTAGAAATTCCGATTTTAACAGACTTTATTCAACAACCAATGGAATTGGTTTAAATTTTTATATAATTTATCTAAATGTGCCTTGATGTGCCGATGCCTTGAAATGATTCTGGTTCGTGTACAATATTTATGCCGTTACTATCGCCTGTGCATCACGAGGAATCACTGCCTTCACAATTACAACTTACTGTATGTTACATGTAAATAGCTATACTTATCCTTTAATTGTTGCTAATATATAGCAAATTTATCCCGAAAATCGAAAATGTTTAACAACGGCTACTTTAAAGTTGCTATAGTTAAATTCTGAACGAAAAATCATGTACCTATTATATTATGAGAAAATATAACTGCTATATTCTGCTAGCTCGTAGTTAGCCATCAATTAGATGTCAAAATGAAACAGTACTTTCTAATTATAGAAGTTGATTCTAGTTTCTAATAATAGAAAATGACGTCACTGCTTTGTCAAGTGCTTTTTCTAATACTAGAAAATGACGTCACTGCTTTGTCAACTGCTTTTTCTAATAATAAAAAATGACGTCACTGCTATGGCAAGTCTTGGTTTCTATTGGCACAACAATGCGCCGCAAAAAACTCTGACTGTGAGCACTTTCCAAACTCGCGCAGGCTACGCCCGCGATCCAAGTCTCAACAGGGCGGCAGTCCTCGCCCATTGGCCATCAAGTTAGACAGCTCGGAGTCGCCCGCCAACACTGGCGGCAGCGGCAGCGGCAGCGGCGGCGGCGGTGGCACCGGTAGTGGCAGCGGTGTTGCCAACTCTTCTGGCTCTGGCGGCAGAGTTGGCTCGTCGAACGCACCTTGGCAGCAGCAGCAGCAGCAGCAGCAACAAGCTTCAGTTGATGCTAGCAGTGGAGCAGCGATGTTCGCCACACTATCACGGGGCCGTTGGATGCAAGGCGTCACTGACGCTTAACCTTCTATTAATTACAATTTATGTAAATTTTGTCCAGGATATGATCGCCTCTTACATGTACTTACTTGAGCAAACTATAGCGCATAATTCTGAGTGTCTTGGTGTTGTAGGCGATGTACGCGCATAGCGTTATTTTTTTATTCGGAAGCTTTTTTCCGGCTCTTTTTGCTCACGCATTCTATCGTTTTCAAGGAAACTTCTCTGGCTTCGTTGACCGCAATAGGCTAACAGATTAGCTTAATTTATAAACTATCGAAGTTTTTATTGGAGGACTATATAAGCTTGCCACTCGCAACGACTTTTAGCTTTGTTGTCTTTACAATTTAAAGTCGTTCCCTAATTGCGAATGTTGTCTTAGAAGCGCCCGAAAAACTGAACTCCCTAAATTTGATTTCTAAGCCGTCATACTTAGCGAGTTAAATTTATACGCTTCTGAGAATCGCTCACCTAAATGCACTTTGTAGACTACTGTTCAGATACGCAGTCAGTAGCAGTATAGTAAAATTATAGCTCTAGTCTAGCTTGGAAATATTTTGTCTTATTTTTTATGTCTATTATTTGATGTCTTCAAGTTTGTTTTTCTATCTAGCTGGTATATACTATTTTTTTAAGCCCGACAGCTCATTTAACTACATGCACTTCGTTGTAGATTCTACATATTCGTTCATTCTAATTTGTTTTTCTGTAAGATATTAATAAGTATCTGTTCAATATTTTCGAAAGTTAATATTTTTGACATAGGTAAGTTCATTATTTTAGTAACTGTGAAAATATTTGCTTTGGAATTAATAATAGCTATATATGTACTTCTGAA
Organism: Macrostomum lignano; assembly: GCA_002269645.1. Lineage (NCBI taxonomy): Eukaryota > Metazoa > Platyhelminthes > Macrostomidae > Macrostomum > Macrostomum lignano. The sequence continues at coordinate 1,398,306 of NIVC01000012.1, read as the reverse complement.
TCTATATACAGTCCATTTAACCTGTCAAGTGTCAGTATTATCATCAAATGTAGATATTATCTATCACGTAAGTCTCTGCTCATTTTAACGCAAATTACGATTTTAAATAGTTGTTAAAATTATGCGAAATTATTCATTTCGCAAGTTATTAATCTATCTTTATAAATAACAAATATTTATCGAGCTTGCTCAACAGCTGTGACGCTGCCTGGAAAGTCACTGTCGAGTTCGTTAATCTGGCATATATGATGTAGAAATCTGATTATTCATATTTTTAATATAAATCATACATTTTTAATATACATATTGACATATTGAATAACTTTAATGCATTGAAATTGCTTTTCATCTTTCAGTGTAATCGTTTAATTTTCTAAAGGGATTGTTATTGTCATTGGATATTAATTGTTTTCCTTATTTTTAGTTGTTTGTTCAACTTTCTCAATTGCGACCTCGTTTTTACTTTTAAGCTGTATTGAAAATTTGGCAACTTTTTATTTTCACAGAATATATTTTTTCACTGATTCTTATTCCTTTGTCTCTATATCAACGCAACACGGAAAATTCTTAAAACTAATTTTTAGCTTATTTCCTATCATATTTAGTTTATTTTGCGATCAGTTTCCACGTACATAGAGCGTTTATATTGCTTCCATTTCTCTATGTTTGTTCGGTTCATTCTTCGATTTGCAGTAATTGCGCCATTTAAATTATTAAAAGCCGCCATGTCCTACCCTACTGAAGTGACACGCTGAAATTAATTGCGATTTAATTCACTCCGATAATTCGCGATTTGAATATAATTTTAAGTTTAATCGTGTCTTTTGTATTGTTAATGTTTTTTAAACAGACACCAGTGCTTGAAGACTATACATTTATAGTGTACTAGCATTTAAAACAAACTATAAAATAATATACCATGTACCGGTAGGGTGACCAGAAAATCTATAATTTAAGATTCACACAATCAAGAGCGTTCTGGAGAGGGTTGGACCGCTAAAAAATGAGGTTTTTAGCTGTTGGGTGAAACGGTGATAAGAAAGCCGCTAGAAAATCGATAAACTACAAGGCTGTTTAAGAGAGCAGCGCCGAGAAATTATAAGGTTTGGAGCGAGGGGAACAAACAACGACGAACAAAGCAACAACGAAAACATCGAGCAGACGAGCGCCTTAATCACCTCCCACTAAACAACACAGCGAGAGAAACGGTTGGCTAATGGCTACCAAACAATGGCGGCTAGCGGAATATAAAATGCCGACGAGCAGACGGCCAAAAAATCGATCGATAGGCTGGGCTTCACCCACCCCTTAGGAAAGAGCAGCGCGGAGAGTTAGCAGGGTAGTGTGGATAGGGCTCTGGGCTGATAATCGGGCGACTAGAAAATCGATAAACTTTAACCCTTTAACTGAGCGCAGTGGAGCAAAGGGAAGCTTACTAACGGTGTGGGTTTAGGGGGACTGTAGATACACTTGTACGGTTGACGAAAGAGAAAAATCAATACGCTTCACATGATCATCAAAGAGCGTTTTAGAGATCAGTTTCCGTCCACTAAAAATAGGTCCTTTCCTACAAGAAAATCGATAACTACCCCCCTATATCCCCTAAGAACTGTAAAGCTTCTGCCGCAATTTGACTGCCAGTGAGTTAGTGACATTTGACCGTCAGGAAACAGGAATTCTCAGCCTCGACTGAAGTCGAAAAATTGACTGCCCCGCCTAACAATAACCCTAAGCCCTACCTAAGTCCTGACCTTAACTTTAACCCTAACATGAACTAGGGTTGTAGCTCTAGTGGTCAGAGAGTCGGACTTACGATTTGAAGGTCGGGGGTTCGATTCCCAAATCCCACTCGAACAATTTGTGTCTTTGAGCAAGACACTTAACTCTGCATTGCTTCAGTTCACCCAGCTGTAAAATGGGTGCCAGCATTAGCTGGGGTAATCGAGGGTGTGTGGCGACCAAAGATCATATATATAGATTTAGATATAAGATCTATGGTGGCGACCCCTTCAGATGCGTCGCGCAATGGCTGCGGCTGAGTGTCGGTTGCACATCTGCCCATTAGGGCAGGTGTAATCAATTATTAATTATTATTATAAACTCTCAATTGTTGATCAAAACCTAAATCATCGGCAGTCAAATGGCTGGCAGCGAAAATGCCGGTATCCGTGTAAAGGGTATAAGCGTGTTTAATGCAATAACATAATAGCTAATATAGACATCTTAAATTAATTTAAATAATCATGAAATAAGTCTATGCCTTAAGAAATCAGTTTCGATTCCACTAGAAGTCACATCTAGCACAACATTTGATGCCGATTTTTTAAATACGCAATTTCAATCATAATTTTCCGCCGCCCCAGCTTTTGCTGTGCATGTGCACTACGTAGGCTTCCGGGAAAGCGGCTACGCAGGCTGCCTCCTGGTCCTCGTTCATGTTGCCCATCGTCAGACAACTGGCTGCCTTAGGGTTCCCTTGGTTGCCCGCGGTGATCCAGCTGAATGGATTGAAGTACCGCGAAGGAAATACTCTGACATCGGTGCGACCATCGTCCAAATACTGCTGTAACTCCTCCATGAGAACTACGGAGCCAGTGGTCTGCTCTGGTGGCGTGGATCCCACCGCCTTGTTCATTCTGAAAGTGGAATGGCTTTATAGAAGAGTCCCTTTTATTAACCACCAACTGATAATATGGACGGTGTTTGTCATTCTTGTTGTTGCAAACATTCAACAAAGTAAATTCTCAACTTTACCTGCGCTTAGCAACAATTCGTTTTAGTAGAGCCATCCAGAACCGGTGCTCCGGCCTTGAAGCCATCAATGAGTTTTGCACGTAGCTACCGTTAACACTGCGAAGCCAGCGTCCGTCCATATTGGCAAATACTAACGCTGATTTGCTCAGCAGGCTACGGAAGTCTCGAAGGCAGACAGTGTCTATATCTGCATAGATACCACCGTAGTGCAGCAAGTATGTGTACTTGGCTAAGTCTGACCTGCAATTATAAATTTATAAGCTTTCGACTCATACACTATGCAATAAGTTACGAGTATAATATATGACCCTATAGTTTTATTAAGCAATAATGGAATGCAACTATTTTTTTGCTTGTTTCAAAAGGAAAACGATGCACAGCTACACTAGTTCGAGTGTTGACTTTTCACTAACAGCAACTTTTTGCCTGCCAACGAGTTACGAGCTAGCTGTTAAGGCTGTGGTTAGGTGGGTAGCTCGTAGGTAAGGTAGTGTTTACAGTTTGGTAGATAAGGGTAGGTTAGGTTTGGTAGTGTTAGGGTTAAGTAAGTAGATTAGGGTTTAGGTTTAGGGTTAACTAGCAATCTAGCGCCTCCCTCAAGGCGCGCAATAAGCAAGGAGCAAAAATTATATATTGATGCAAATCCATTATAAAGCACATTTTCTTAAGAACCAATTCGTTCTTCAGTTTTATAAATCACCTTATTCGAGTAAAATTGTCACGAACAATGATGTTTGCTAAGAATCTCTTTTTTTGTAAAAGTAACAAAAATACAACAAAAAAGCCTTCACAAAGATAACGCGAATTTGTCTAAATAGAATGTATCCCCCAGACCGCAAGCATCCCCCCAAATAGCAAGCATTCGACGGTAGCAAGCAACGCCCCCCTAGATAGCAAGCATCCTCCGGTAGCAAGCACCCCCTCCCCCAAGGTAGCAAGTATCCCCCAGACAGGGACTTCTTAAGCTAGCTTAAGACAAGCTTAAGACAAACTTAACACAAGACGTGGATTAAGTACGTATTTCACAGCTGAGTGAGCTCGAGCAGTATCTGCGGCTGAGCTAGCTGTCGGTAGCGCTTCTGGCCCAATTGAGGCAGGTGTAATAAATTATTATTTTTATTATTTGGAGTGATGCAAGCTGCGGAACTGAAGCTTTTGAATTCAAACAGAAAACAGAGTAAATATACATATATTGCTAGGCTTTGCACTTTCGTGATTGCTTACAAATCAGCTTACTTTTGCACTCCAGAATTCAAACACTCGTAGGTAGGTAACAGCCAAGGAAAGTGCATCCCAATATGCCGGCGATTATCTTCGTCAGTCCAGAGCATGTGCTTGCAGTCGGTTAGACAGCGAGCCCAGCTGTTTCGCCATCGTTGAGCCCTGGCGCTGAGCAGTCGGTGACTCTTCCACGTCTGATGAACGATACAGGGAATGCCGCTTTCGCCGAGTGTCTCGTGTCTAATTTTGTCATTGCTGTTGTATAAATGTATATCAGAGATCGGGAAGAACCACCTGCCGATTAGAATGCCGCAGAATAGCAGCATAATAACGCTGACGAATCTGACAAGCAGATTTGAAGCCATACTGTGCGTTTGTCGCTTTTGTTAAGCAACTGAAGCTGCTTAATTTAGTTTAATGCTAAAATGTCTGGTGAGTGTGTTTCCGAGCCTAGATTGCCAGCTCTCGCTAAGGTCTTTTCTAATAACACACGACCCGCAGCTATTGATTGTTGAAGTTTCTATATAGAATGTACAGGTTAGCTCAACTTGAGGTTATTCGGTGTGCGAAATACAATGAAAGAACGACTATACGACCGTACGCATTAGACCTTTTATGCCATTGTCACTCGTATTGTATTAAATTCTCGAAGTACGGTGGAGATGCACGAAATGTGTGTAGCATCAGTCGCAGAGTAAGAAGATTATTGCAACGTGTGGACCCCGAGCTTTCCTATAGCTAAGTTTTGTTTAGCTCTTCTCTATTGACTGCATACGCCACCCGAGTAAAAACGGAGTAAAAACGATTTGCTAAACAATATTGTGATGTTCTTCTTATATCGTATGCCAAATTACATGTGTCTATCATTTGTTAAATAACATATAGCTCGTGGAATATAAATTAAGATTGGTTTTTCAAATAACTACTTTCATTTAGGAGTCCTTGGATAGTTCTTTTGTGCAATAAAATTGCGCTTAACAACAGATTTTTTGCATAGTGAAGCTAAATATACATATTAGTACGTTTTCATCGGTTCCAAACCTTGCTTATGCAACGTACATCCGAATTTTTAATATACTCATAACATTATTTTCCACTGAGACTTATTGGCTGCGGTAAAGTAACACACCAACGCTACGGCACATATAAACGGTACACGTAAACAGAGTCTTCCTCATCTATTTTAGTTTCCCACTTCTAAGAACAACATTAAAGCTCTTCAATTCGTTGCTGCAGTGCGACACTTCAAGGTAGGAGGAGTAACTCTTGCACCTGCCAAACTCGACTTTTCAAAAGAAAAAAGCGCCTATTACTGTTTCTTCAAAAGTAGAACCCGCAGAGAGGGCACAAGAAACTACTGTCAGTATTTGTTAGAAAGCGTTTGCTAAAACTTGCGGAACTGATTCGGGGAGTTAAAAATAACTCAAGTTTTTAATACGCTAAAAAATTTTCGACAAAGAGAAGTTTTTAGTTGAGGTAAGGTAGCACGCTTTAGCAGGCAGAGAAATACAAAAGTTAAAATCAACATAGATTATAATAAATTCTTTCTTCCGACGCGTTTCGGTCCAACAATGACCATCTTCAGGGTCTGGTGTATTTTTAACTCACACAACAACTTTATAAGTGAACAAATGTTAACTGTACAGTCTAAAGGGCATGTCATGGGCAGAATTTTCCAAAAAATGTTAAGCATAGATTGCAAGTACATTGTTCAGACTAGTGCCTTTACTTAGAATACCTTGAGCAAATGGCCCGCACCACTATGGGAGAGCTGAATATTCAGATTAGGTTTTTGGTCTTTAATGTACATGGATTCAAGTATGTTGAGCCTAAAATCAGTTCTACACCGATCAATAATTTTAAACTGCTGAGTTTGCTCAATTTCGCAACAACTGTTGCAACAGAGCAGGTGGTCTTGGATAGCCGACCTTTTTAACCAATGCTCTCTGACTCTGGTGTACAGGTGCCTTTTAGTTTTACCTATATAGGTAATGTTCTGGTCAACAGAACAAGAGAACTTATACACAACACCTGCCGCCAGAGCAAGAGGAACATGGGATTTCAGTCTACTGAGTTTCTAAAGATGGTCATTGTTGGACCGAAACGCGTCGGAAGAAAGAATTTATTATAATCTATGTAGAAGTTTTTAGTAATCTGGCCATTTAGAAAAAAATTACAACTAATGTTTCGCGAATTATGTTGTTGATGAGGACGCACTTTTTCCCAAATTCCACGCTAGCACATGGGGTCTAAACTTGCTAGCCTACTAACAGCAGGTTATGGGCGTTTTTCTCCTTCTCTTGTAATTTTTCTAGAATTCATACTAGTAGGACTTTTGTAGCTATATTAATCTACCATACTTGTAGTTATAATAACATAGGTGCGAATTTTTTTTTTGCTTTTGGGTCATAAATCATTGCGTCTGAGCTGGTCTGACAGCCACCTGCGCCTCACTCAATGCGGAGGCTGGCGCCAGATGGTCTGAGAGGATGCGGGCGGTAGCTTTTTTCTCATCATTTTGACAGGCCATCAAGATTTATGAGGTCAGGGCCTATTGTTCGTTTTCACTCAGGCGTTTGACAGCTTTGACAGCTATGAATTTTACCCCTACAAGTACGTTGGGATTAGCGATTAGCGATTTCTCTTCATTATCTTCACTTTCTGCTTAATAAGAGCTTTCTAATGTATATTTTTTCATTAATGTTTGTCAATTCTACGCGAAAAGTCATAAATCGTTTTGTTGCGATTTTGATTGATTTATGGCCGCACCTGTCATTTTTACGACCCCGAGGGAACTGATAGGATCTCCCGGTCACGTGACTTTGGGTGGCAAAAAGCTCAGCCAATCAGAAAATTCGACGCTTATTTAAACAAATCGGCTCAGCCAATCAGAATCGACGTGTTCCATTATAACAAACTGCGGTCCAATTGGCGGCTATTTAAACCGGTGTTTTTGGCCCACTCGGACTTCAACCTGCGGTTACCCTGGTACCGGCTCAACCCTTGCAAACCCTTTCTGTAGACCGGCCAGGAACTTGCTCTCTCTCTGGCCTGACAATTTCTGAAGTAGTTCAGTATAGGTGAAAATTGCCAGTTGATAAATAGGAGAAAGCTAGCGCATGAGGAAATCCTCTCCTGCCACTTGCTTGTATACGAAACAAGCAAAGCCTTTTGAAAAGAAGTACGTAGCTAGTTCCAAAGCAAATGAAACGTTGAGTGCTAAAAAGCCAACATTTTGCATCGCTTGATCGTCCGAAAATGCATAAACGAAAGCATAGGTAAGCATTTGGCAGGAAAGGCTAAGCTTTCTAAAGTTAATCGGTATATCTTAATATTTTATATTCGTTCATTCAAAAAACTTCCTTATCTCCTCATATTTTTAGAGCCCTAAAAATTTACAACTTACTTCGTTTCCAAACGCTGACTTTCCTGCTGCAGCAGCTGATAGTTACGCCTTCGAAACAGTCTAGCACATGCCCGAATGCAAAAGTATCGTTCAGAAAAACGTCAGGAGCTGACTGCGTTCGCCCTGAGTTCACTAAGATTGTGCTGGGGTTATGCAAACAGCTGTCCTGCAGCTTTCTCTGCGCCAAGACTCCCAAGTGCCAGGCCTTCACGCTGCCTGTTCGACAAGTGCAGTCACCGAGTACAGTCAGTGCCTAACTGTGCTCACCTGGTGACCGTGTACGTGAGATCAATGGCCGGAGTAGCGGCGGGTCGCTTGTGTCCTCCCGGATACGAGTTCGCTCGATTCGGCACCGCCTACAAGGTGTCAGCCTCGGCCGCGGCTAACTGGTTGGACGCCAAGGAGAAGTGCGGTCAGGAGGCTGGACTGTCGAAGTTCGCGGACACTCTAGACACCGACGAGTCTCGCCATCTGGTGTGGATCAAGAACGTGTCGGAAGTAGGTAATGGCTTATACCTTGGAGGCCACCTGATCCCAGGCTCGGGAATCAGCACAGCAGGCTGGATCTGGGACGCATGCAACGAGAGCATCCGAGCCGACGTTTGGGAGCCGAAACAGCCAAACAATCAGAATGGCAATCAGGACTGTGTAAATATTTACCGCTCTCATCGAATTGGAATAAATGATTCGGAATGCGGTGAACAGACGAAGTACATTTGCGAGTGCCTCGTGGTGTTTTAGTGCTGCTGCATGATTCTGATACGTTCTCGTAAATCAATCAGTTCCTCTATAAAAAGATGTTTATTGTGCAACGGATATTTTTCTTACAGACAGTTTCCTTTGGTTTAAGTATGTGTAGTTTTTTCAATTTTATTCACGCCTTTTACCACGCGAGCCACAGACTTAAGACCTTGTGAAAACCGCTATCAAAAAAGTTTTTTTAGCTAAAACAGATGTACCAAGCGGCGTAATTATCTTCAGAAGCCCAGTGTCCACCCTAAAATTGGCTTTATAGGTGACAGCGTAATAAACGAGCAGAAAAGCGAAAGCAAGAAAGTGTCAGAAAGATTTCTTATTGATATTTTACTGTCCATACGTTAGTAACATAGGTTGTTGAGTTTGAATTTGAGTTTGTTGAGTTGAAGATGTTCTCAATATCTGCAAAAGTACTTGGACTTTTCAGAAAAACTTTTGAGCTATGCTCGTTCTTCTCGAGATACTTTGCAGAGGAAACGAGCTCCTTAACACTGTGAGTTCTAAGGGGCATTATTTTATTGCTGTTAGTAACTGTTTCATGTAAATCAAACGCAGACTGGACCAGGGAGCTATTTGTATCAATCTCGTGGGTCCTAAGCTTAAGATTATCAAAGAATTTTTTTTCTATTTAAAAACTCGCATTTAAATCGAGGTACCGAGACTCGTCGGTGTCCAGAGCGTCCGCGAACTTCGACAGTCCAGCCTCCTTACCGCACTTCTCCTTGGCGTCCAACCAGTTAGCCGCGGCCGAGGCTGACACCTTGTAGGCGGCGCTGAACCAAGCGAACTCGTATCCGGGAGGACACAAGCGACGCGCCGCTACTACGGCCATTGATCTCACGTACACAGTTACTAGGTGAGCACAGTTAGGCACTGACTGTACTCGGTGACTGCACTTGTCGAACAGGAACAGCTTGCAGACACAGTCGCCAGCGGGCAGCGTGAAGGCCTAGCAGTTGGGTGTCTTGGCGCAGAGAAAGCTCCAGGACAGCGGGTCGCAGGCGCCACACATGGTCTTGGTAATTTCGTATTGAACGCAACCTTTTAACGAGTCGAAGGTCGAAGGTTCGAAATCGAGCAAGTTGCAGTCGCACGATAGTTAGCTCAATATTAACGAAAAAATATCGCTTGGGAAACGTCTGATGCGTGAGTGCAATGAATCGAATCTTTTCATAAAAATCCTTTTTAATAATCAACAAAACTTTTGAGCGAGTTAATTTAAATAAGAACTACAAAGTTATGGCGTCCTGCTACTTTCTTGGGAAGGCCTTCTATACTTGCTTCGTGATAAACTTGCTTTAACGCATTTTTTTATAATTGGAAGCGGATTTGAAATATAGACTATTCTTTTCCTCAGTGACGCAGCTCAGCGCTTTAATGAGACGATTTTTCGGCTCACACAGACATGCGTTGTTAAGGGCCTCAATGCATTTTTGGACTATTGGGAAGTGGGATATTGAGAAACGCAGCAGCTCAAAAATTAAAATAAAACTAGCTTGTGCGGGTGCTTGTCTTTACACCCGTTCACTCACTGCGGCTCTAATATCGCAGCCGTGACAAATCCTCTTTCTGTCTTTCAGTCCCATTTTTGTCGCTCATTATCTATAGCTCGTAGCTTAGCATCACAATGTACTCAAAGACAACTTTCTGAATTGGTTGAATATTCTAGGAAGTAAAAAAGACGAGCTGTTTCCAACTAGCTATCTGATATAGTTACATCTTTTATATAGTTTAACGCAACTCTTTAAAGTTTTCCACCCAAATTCACGGATCTAGCTAGGCATATGCAGTGAAAAGAGTTTTTAATGAGACTAAAAAATCAACATTTCACAGCGACACCTGGTTATTTTCAGAATAGTGGGATAAAACTCAGATGCTTTTGGCGTGGCTCTGAAGCAACAAATGACAGTTGTCAATGAGGATGGATAATGATGTCAATACGGATTTTCAGACAGCCTCCATGCATAAAAGGCGATATAAATTGAGACTAATGTCTCCTCTTTCCAACATTTTGCTAAGTTTGATAACTCTACCACCCAATGCTGCCAGCGCTGTTTCTATTGCTAACTCTATCCGCTGACAACGTTGTATCTTGCGATTCTCCTAGAGCTGAATTCAAACCGGTCTCTGGCGCTGACTGCGTTCGCCCTGAGTTCACTAAGATTGTGCGGGGGTTATGCAAACAGCTGTCCTGCAGCCTTCTCTGCGCCAAGACTCCCAAGTGCCAGGCCTTCACGCTGCCCGCTGGCGACTGTGTCTGCAAGCTGTTCCTGTTCGACAAGTGCAGTCACCGAGTACAGTCAGTGCCTAACTGTGCTCACCTAGTAACTGTGTACGTGAGATCAATGACCGGAGTAGCGGCGGGTCGCTTGTGTCCTCCCGGATACGAGTTCGCTCGGTTCGGCACCGCCTACAAGGTGTCAGCCTCGGCCGCGGCTAACTGGTTGGACGCCAAGGAGAAGTGCGGTCAGGAGGCTGGACTGTCGAAGTTCGCGGACGCTCTAGACACCGATGAGTCTCGCCATCTGGTGTGGATCAAGAACGTGTCGGAAGTAGGTAATGGCTTATACCTTGGAGGCCACCAGATCCCAGGCTCGGGAATCAGCACAGCAGGCTGGATCTGGGACGCATGCAACGAGAGCATCCGAGCCGACGTTTGGGAGCCGCAACAGCCAAACAATCAGAATGGCAATCAGGCCTATGTAAACATTTACCACTCTCATCGAATTGGAATAAATGATTACTATTTCGACCGCCAGACTAAGTTTATTTGCGAGTGTCTCGTGGTGTTTTAGCGCAGTCGAAGGAATACAATGCCGTTGGAATCGCTGAAATGATATTTGAAAAGAAATATAATGATGATAATCCAGAAAACTCGAAATATAAGCTGCGAAGCTTTAATCTTGGTCTTATTTTGGTAAAGCATAATTCATTGTAATGATCGCAGGGTCATTTTTATTTTAAAATACAACAACAAAAAAGTACTTAACCCGCCAGCCACGCAGTGGCTAGAAAGGGGAGGGAGAAATCAGAGAACACGTCTCTGGGCCATAGCCCTCAGAAAGCGACACCCCCTAGGTTGGTCCGGGGCACCAGTATCGGTCAAAAGCCTGTCAGGTTATCTCGCCGTTCGCCCTTGGCCTCGCCTGCGCGGTCCCTGCAGCTTGAGCAGCAGCACCTCGTGAGCGGCTCAGGGCAGCGAGCCTCCGACCGGATGACGTGGCCTGCCAGTCGAAGTCGTCGCCCGCGCAGCAGGTCAGAAGGCCGCATCAGGCGTACCCTCGTGTAGAGCGCGGCGTTGGTCTCGCTGCCTGGACCGCTGCGCACTCCGAACGCCACACGCAGCATGGCCGCATGCGCGGCGTCCAGCTGCCTCTCCGAAGTGTCCGTCAAGGTCCAGGTCTCGGCGTTGTACAACAAGACAGTCTGAACGACTGCCTGAAACAGCCGAGCCATGAGCCCGTCCCATCCAGGGCCTCAGAATGGAGCACGAAGCGCACAGAACGAAACGCGGCCCAGGCCAGTCCTCGTCGTCTCACCTGGTCGTCGGCAACGTCCGACACAAGGCCGCCGAGGTACAGGAACCGCTGGCAACGGGTAGGCATGACTGCCTCCCGGCAGCGTCTCGGTAGTTGATCTCGGCAAGCAGGTCGGAGGGCATCGTGAAGACTACCATCTTCCGCGCGTTCAGCATGAGGCGACTCGCAATTCTGCTGCCGTCAGGTCATCCAGCAGCCGCTGAGCGCCTTCAGCCGACGATGACAGCAGCGCAAGGTCGTCCGCGTAGCCGAGAACGGAGAGCCGCTTCTCCGGGTGCCGCCGAATCGTGCGTCTTGGCAGCAGAAAGCCGTCATCCGTGTTGGGCAGGTTGGTCCTCAGAACCCAATCCAGAGCCAGCACTGTTAAGTGGAATTATAAAATTTTACACCGATGAAAGCGTTTCCTAACTCAAGAAGCGTAACAGAGTCACTTTGCGTCGCCCTGGAGTCGTTTCGGAGTCGGTCCATGCAACATAGGAAAGAAGTGACTTTAGATGAGTCGCCCAAGAGTCAAATTAAAGCGTTTTATTGCCTGAGACTCTAAGGGTCTAAGTGGCTCTATAGGTTTTCGACTCTGAAATGTAATGAATATTTATCGATTCTTGTCACGGTAAAGTTTCCAGACGGGTACATATATTGGATGCAATTGGTCATTGGAACTGGTAGGAAATGTTGTGTGAACCTAGAGTGTTTTGATTCTTACTTTGATGGTGCGGCAGTCGAAAAGTGATGGACTCATGATTATAAGTAAGTACGTAATTAAAATTTTGTTTTCCTTTATAGTTGTCACAAAAATGTGAGGCCCAGTAGATCTCATTACAGAAAGGTCTGTCTAGGCAAACCACGAGAGCTCTGCGATTGTGCTTCTATGGAAAATGTTCAAGCTAAAACCAAAAATAAGTAGACTAACTTTTTCGTAATCGCTGATATCTTTAAAAAACTCTTTTGGTTCGTTTATGTCCGTGGTGGTGATAGAAACGTCCTGAAAACTTCTGCAATGTTTCATTAAACAGCTATATTAGTATATAACGGCGGGGGGCGTGGCCTAGTGGTCTGTCAAGCGCGGCGCTCTGGTTTGCCAGCGGCCCAGGCTCGATTTCAAGTGCAATCACATTAATTTGGGGCTAAATTGCAATCTCGGTGCTGTGACTCTGCTCGTGCAATTAACGCCCAGCTTAAGGACCAACCCCCAAGGAACAGTGAAGTGTACATGCCTAACGAACGATAAATAAAGTTAGGGCCGCTGTGCACTCCTGTATTAGCAAGAGCCTGTGTGTATGACTGCGTAGGTATCCGCATACGATCCGTACCTGCGAACCTGCTTAGAGGAGTTGGCGGAATGGGCAGTAATGCCTTTCGCCGGTTGTGTGACAATTTCGCTTAAAGTGCGCCAATGTGCGCACAGTCCCCTTCCTCTAATATATTTCTGTAATACTTCCTTTAGTCCATTATCGATTGGCTTTTTATTTATGTAATTAGGAAAATAAACTCGGAAGGAAATCTACCTAAGTTCAATTTCAATCATTCTCGTTATTAGTGCAATAAAATCGATTCATACTACTTATATGTAGCTTCGTACAGGTAGGTTGAGCTAGTCGGAAATATTACGTTGATAGGCATCACAAATCACAATCGTCTTTTTCATTGATTATTACCAAATCAGAACTACGTATATGCAGTAGCAACGCTGCAACTGCGATCAGATGAGTTGGCAAAGCCATAACCTTAGCGCAGTTAATCAGCAAGTTAATCCAATTATCACAACAGTCCTTTGCAGAGAGTGGCGACTGTTTCCCATAATCCTATTAAGTGGTTGGTTTGGATTTTTGGGAGAAAAAAATCAGCTCTGTTTGCCTATAGGTTTCGCAGAGCTGTGTCCGCTAAGCCTCTAGTGAGCCTTGTGTCAACAAAGGAGAAGTTAGCTCAGGTGCAGTTACTATTGGAAACCATTATTGGAAACTGCCTGCCGGACTCTCTACCAACCTACGTCGCCCTCTCTCGACTCTCCTGCCCGATTGGGCATCGATAACCTCAGCAAACGGCGGCCCATATAATTAGCTGGAACCAGCTTAGAATCGAGGCCCATTTTCATTCAGTAAACTACGAGTGTAATATGCACCTAAAATTTGTCATTGAAAAAATACACTAGAATGACGTCATCAAAAGACACAGACCGCAGCCAGCGCAAGCAGATTTTGGAAGAGAGCGCGTCCGACACCACCATTCACGGCATTCCGCGCACAGTTGGCGACAGACATCCGGCAGTGAAGGCGCTCTGGCTCCTGGCATTCATAGCCTTTGTTGGCTTCTTGACCCGGCAGTTTGTCATGGCCGTGATAAAACTGCGCAGCCTACCAGTGTCTACTTCTATTGAGCCGAATTCTGCCACCTTCGAGTTCCCCGACGTTCACTTTTGCTCGCAACCGATGATCTCTGCCAGCTATCCCTCAACAATGGGAGCAGAAGCCAGAAACTTCACAGATGCGCAGACGGCCAAGATTGTTCAGCTGTTGGACAGATTCAACGCGTCCCACCCATATTTCGTAGCCGTAGCCCTGGTGAACACGCTTCCCACAAGCTTTCTGAGCGAGAATTTCGGAATGCGAAAGGAGCAGTCGATAGTGAAGGCGACTGTCATGCCGATGAACGTTGAGCTTGAATTTGATAAAGACATTGAGAGCTTTGGGCATTATAAATACCTTAATTGTTTTAGAGTCAGACCGAAGCAGAATGATATACAAAGAATGCTGGGTAATGTGTTAGCTTATATGGATATCTTTCTGTACGCTGACGCAACCTACAACCAGTCCGTAAAATTTTACGACGGCCACATCGAATCCCGTGGACTGTCATTCACTGGCTACGAAAACCTGTTGGGATCTGGATTCCGGGTGTACTTTACTCCGAAGCACGGTTATCCGGATGAGTTCTCGCCTTCGGTGACGATAGCTCCAGGGTACACGCACTACATCAAGCTGAGCATGCAGGTGACAAACTGGGCGGAGAAGAAGGGACAATGTCTCAGCGATCAGCCAAATGTTCAATACGTTGATCTGGCGAAAGCAGAGCCAGGAAGCTATCGGTACAATCTGTATGGTGAGACAAAGAATGCTCAATAGTAGAATTTGAAATTGAAAGTCAAAATACGCAAGTATTCTATTTAATTTTCAGCCTGCTACGCTAAGGAACTAGCCAACATCTATGCGACCAACCTGGAAGCTAATCTGCCAGGAATGCTGCCAATCCCATATTCGCAAAAGGATCTGCCAAATATTTACAACTTCAGCCAAATCGGACCTAATGCAAGCGACTCGGAGATTTTAAAGATATTAGTATTCATGAAAAAGATAACCAATGGCCAGCTAACCAAGGAAACAAGCCAGTTTATGCAGGAAGTTCAGACTATTTGCCAAAACAAGTACTCCTGCAAAGAGGCAGTCTACAAAGCGAAATTGTCTTCGATTAAGTCTCCTTTGAAGAAATCACTTCAATCCGAGTTCAGCCAGCTGCTATCGGCATCCTCTGTCAGGCTGTCGGGTGGGAACCAGTCCACCCCCGGCCGGGACTGGATGATTCAACTGTTCAATGAGAGTGCTTCCGGTTCGGCTGCGGCCGAAGACGCAATGATTCGCGCAGTATCGGAGAATTTTTTGCGAGTTCAGATTCAAGCCGGAGAGTTGTCCTCTACCGAGGTTGAGCAGTCTGTTAGTTATAAATTATTCGATTTGACAGTGGAAGTTGGCGGCCTAATTAGTTTGTTTATTGGCGCCAGCCTGCTATCTCAGCTGGAAATCATTGAGCTATGCGTCTATATGGTCCTAGGACGCAGGCCTGCTACCGTACAAGCCGATGGTTCGTAAAACAGATGTCTTAGCCAATACAGACCACATTTTGATGCGGTGTATCTTAAGATACGCTAAAAACTTGAATATACTATTTGACTGTCGTACTTTAAATATGGAACAGTTGAAAATAGATTATATATTCTCTCCCAACTAATAACTGGTGGCAAGCTCTCTTCTTCGCTCACTGTGTATGAATTCTCTGTACATACATGAAAATAAGAAAAAAACGCTATCTTTCTACTGACAGTAGCAAATAATTACTAAGTTTTGTTTTCTTTTTAGCCTTTGGTCTTTTTTCATCAAGTTTATGAGCCTAGTTTGGAGGCTTCATTATAAATAAAACATATTTGTCGTTCACTTACTCTAAGTACGTTTGGTTCAGCGAAATGTCAGCAGATAGGTTAAGTTAAATATGCTAGGCATATCATTTTTACAACTGCAATTTTTTAAAAATACGCGAAGATAGAAAATTCGAGTATGCTTTTGCAATGCTTTCCGACTTTTGCAATTCGAGTATGCACTTTTGCAATAGTCGCAGTCAGTCCGAGACGTCGAGCACTATCCAATATCGTTTTATCATGCGATCACTTATTTTAAGACTTAGTTGTTCCTTAATTTAATTGCAGAATTGATAGTCCTTGTCGTAAAGTACTGTCGGACTCGCCATAATTTGACGTTTTGCAACTTTTTTGATTATATAATTGTTTTGTGTACAAATTAATGCAGAGATGCGACTGCATCAAGCATGTGCCTTTTAGTATAACATGCATGTACTTGTACTTTCCTTACACAAGGGAGCCAAACAGTAATGAATTAGGAACCTTGTTGATATGCTCACGCTCAAGTATGTTGGTGGCAATCAATCAATTGAACAGTCCCCAGCTAGGGAGCAACCGGGTGGGTTTGGGCATCAATATTCTGCTATAAAAACTTTCTGTGGTTAATGGCCATACAGAGTTGAGTTTTTAATTAATAGTTGAAGTTTCGATAAAGTCCATCGGTCGGTCACCAGGCTTTGCCACCGCGGTGCGCTGACGATACTGTCAGGGGCGGCCGAGGCACCGTTATAGTTCTCTTCGGTCCGGTCGTGGCTGGAGTGACAGGAGCCACTCGCGCTGGACGACCCGGTGCGAAATTTGATGTTTGCTTCGGGTCCTTCTGCTTTGCTTGTCCATTGCTGGCAGTGATGTCCGTCTTGATAGCTACGGCTGCCACCACAGTGTGCTCCGAGCTGACGCTCATGACAGCGCTGCCGGCGTCGCTGCTATTGAAGCTGCCGGGCGCCTGATGGCTGCGCCACTGGCGTCGAGTCCGAAGGCCCCTGGCCGCTGTGCGGAGCTCACCAATCAACACGAAGAGCAGCTCAAACAGTTCGCAAACAGTCAGTAGCGACATTCCCAGATAAAGACCCAGGATGCCACCAATGCTGGAGAACAGGTCAAAGATCAGGTAAGACGGCACCTCCTCCATCAGTGTGCTGAAGTCTGTGTACTCGCCGAGGCTTACTTGCGCGAAATTTGTTGAAAAATCTCTCTGCACCTCCGGTGGCGTTGTTATGTTGCGTAAAAAGTAATAAAACGTATCCGGTGGAGTAACGTTGTGAGCCAATAGATTACCAATAGTCTGGTTCATTATGCTGTTCTTGCAACTGACGGCCAAGCTGTTTAGCGGCCAGGAGGTCATGGATATGACCGGGGTGTAGATTCGCTCAGCGCAGTTGGGTAAGCATTTTGTCATGGTGTTAAAGTAGCTGCTCTTCTTCAGGATGGCGTCGCGTTCGCAGTTGCGTCGCTTCAAGAAATCGGCCGTACTAGTTTCAGCAACAAAGTACTGACAACGCGTTTTAGTAAACGTCTCAGTGAGGTTGACGTACGGCGGCGCTATTCTGGTCGAGAAACAGTCGCAGTCGGCCATTATTTTCTCCAAAAGTGTCCGGTACTGACAGTCAATCCGGTTTTTTCGAAACTTTATTCGATTCCTGTCCGAGTCTTCGTAGTAGGCGATTCCGCTGTCTTCTATACAGACCTTTGAGTTGCGACTGACGTACCTGTATTTGTTGGCGTGGTGACGATAAGGACCGTTTTTTGCCATAAAAGATTTTTATAAAGAATAAAGTGTTAAAGTATAAATCGCAAAGTTTTACATGAAGTTGATCTAATCCATTTCATTCTATGCTAGCTTAAAAGGCAAAATACTGTAAATTACTCAGTTATTGAAACGATCCTCTGCAACTTTGGCTTTTGGCTTTAAAATGAGTCATGACAACGGATTATCGTTTGATTTCGATCGCAAAATTCAATCAAGTTTTAGTTCAAAGAAGTTTTATCTTACAGTTCACGTTTAACAAATGCTTGGAATCGTAGATGCCTTTTGAATTCAAATACATTTGTGAGTCTATCGGAAACTGAATAGAAGTGTAATTTTTCTAAAGAAAATTCATGGATTAATGAATCCCTTCAACTTTCAACAACTCACAAAATCACTAATAGCCCGTTTCCATGGTAAACTTTGAATCCTGTGCAAGACTGCAAGCTTATAAAAGATGCCCACTGGCTGACTCTGGATTGAAACTTTAGCCGGCTATTGTCGTCAGTGAAGCAAATAAAATTAAAACTGTCAATCTATATTTTGTGAAATTTGATTCGTTTGCTACAGTTGCTTTTAGCGTTTGGAGACGAGTTTTATTTCATAACCCATTTTAAACAAAAGAAAACGACTGCATTTGTGACGGAACATTTTCTTCTTAAATAACTACCGATTTGCGCAATATACGAGTGCAAATGACCTCAAGCCAGCCGGCCAACTCACGCTTCGATATTTGTGCTATCTAAGTACAATAAAATGATCTCCTTCGAGCTAAAGAAAGAAGGGCACGTTTTTCTAAAGGACTTTTACATGTAAAATGTGACTTATAGTAAATGATATTGCGGGAGCCCTCGCGCTACGGCTTTGGCCACATTGCTCAACTGAACCAGCGCCGAGGCAATTCTGCCCATTCTGCTGACTACTGAGCACTTGCAAGCGCGCGGTAACTGTATGCAGGTACGCAATCAAGCATGTACACTATGGACCCGTTCTAATTCTATGGACCCGTTCTATGGACCCGTTTAAAGCCATCGTAAGATAAGATCGTTCTTAGCTCCCATCTCCCTAGTGTAATAGTTCCGACGTACGATCGAACTTACGCTACGACAGCTTTATAGTACGACCCCTATGTGACCTGGGTGTTGGCCCTGATGAGTGTGAGTCTAACGATAACCGCTCGAGCGCAATACCCAAATTAATATAGCCGTGTACCTACGCTCATACGTATAACCAAACTTAGAGTCGTGGTGCCAGAGTCAGACACTTTAGCCTATAAGTCTTAAAATGCTATAATTAACGTGAAAAATAAACAGACGTGATAACTCACCTGTGCTCAACCATTTGAAAGTCCACATAGGAATGGACACCGGGCGACAGATTGATATAGTCCCTGGGATAGTGGTCCTTATCGCCGTAGAATAGAATAGCTCCGCCAGATTTCGACACGTCGTATTCGCCTTCAAATGTGACGCCAGCAGTCAGCATGCGGTAGACCTCCATGCTGTACGGATGCGTCACGACTGGGTTGGTGTCCGTGAACAGAACCTTGTGGAAAAAATCCGACAAATTGAAGTGGAGTATGATTTTAAACGTCAGAATGCAGCCCGAAGTAAATACCTCCGAGCTTCAGTGTCTAAAATATTAAAATGTTAGAATTGTTCCCAAGAATAGACTTTGACGGGAACCTCACCAGCTCAAGTTGAAACTCAGCCACATCTCTGGTCGCATTCAACAGCGCCTCAGACGGTTGAAATCGGAAACAATTGCCAAACTGGCTGTCCCAGAAATTCTGAAAGTTGGCGTAGCTGCATTCTTGGCCCTTGTAGCGGCACCGGACAATGAAGTATTCGCGTCGATGGCCGAGGTACCGCAGCAGCAGGGAAGAATCGAACATGTCCCGAGACACCTGCATGAGGATGTCGGTGTTGTAGCCAAATCCGTGACTTTCAACTACGCTCTGAGTCGAATAGGCCTCCGATAGCAGTCGCATGTACACATCGTAGTGCTTAGTGACCGTTTCATAATAGTTTGTTGACGATATGGGACTAACATTGCAGACGGTGATGTCCGGGGTATCGAACGGTATCGCTCCGGGGCTGATGTTGGCGGACACCGGCGTGCTGAGGTAGTTAGTGATCAGCAGTGTGATGTGGTAGCTGAATCCGCCAACGCTGGTCAATAGAAAGGCCAACCACATGCATTTGATCGGGAATGACTGCGAAGGATGCAGTCGACTGAAGCCATGAGCTGTTGTGGATGAGATGAACTCGCTAATTGATTTGGTGCTCAGCTCCATCGTGGATCAACTGATTCAGAATTGGTGCTCTAGGAGAAGAGCTCTTGCTCCTCCAGCTTCCCGCATCTGGCTTTTAGAAATAGTCCTGAGTAACAAAGTATAGAGCGAGCCAATAGCGATAGCCGGTGTGTCCCAGCTCCCCAGTTAGTGGAAATTGCAGCCTCACAAAAACGCATCACTTCACAAACACTAACAATCAGGCAATCCGACAAACAATCCCTGATCAGCGCTTTGATCAGCGCGAGCAATTAGCAGTAGTCCAAATGACAATCTAAGTTTTATATAATCCGATCCCAGTAGCCAATGCAATGATTTTCTTTTAATTATTGCAATAGTTATAAGAAATGATTCGGTGATCTTGTCAGACACAAGATCGTAACTGGAAACCGGAACAAAAGACAGTCCATCTTTTCTCTTTCGTCGCCACAGTGAGCATTTAATTAGATTTAGGGACCCTGTGGCACTAACTACTTATTAATTAGTTGTTATTAATAATAATGACAATAAAAATAATTATATTCGCAGCAGGGTTGTCGGCTCAGTTGGCGCAAAGCTTCAGCGACATCGTCTTACACCCAGCGCACTGAAGCAATTCCTGAAGCAGTCAGAGATGACGCAGACACTTGTGGTCGACGTGCTGATGAAATTTGGAGGCTTGGCAAGGCCGCGCTGAGGCGCAGTGCTGATTAGAACAGAAGTTGATGCACCGATTACACTAGCGTTTAAGGGAAAAATCCGACCTTCTGGCAGAATTTTTAAAAATCTCGACGATCCGTAGTGCATTCGACTTGACTCTTGTTTGAGAAGGTGTGCAACAAAAGTTAGTCTAATTTTTTCATTTCGTGTGCCTGCGCTGTTCCGTCCCGGTGCAGAAAAAAAATTGTCAGGGGGTGGGAACTTCCCCCGGCCCTTGTTAGTTCAACTCTGAAGCCAACAGCAGTCGCAATGCTTGCTCACCAAACAGTTTGCCGACACAGAAGTCACATAGTTTTGTGTTGGAACGGTTCATTGCGCACGTACTGAAAGCGGACCTAGCTAACAAATAGCATGCATTCCTAGTTAACAAAGCTCCACAGGTTGGGTACAAGAGAAAATTGATTGTGGACATTGTTGGGGAACAGCCTTAAGTTACTTGAGCAGGAGTTTCCTTGGGCATGCTGATTGCCAACTGCTAACTGGGCTTGTATTGTTAATATATCAGGACTGTAATAAACCGTTACGTGCGATGCACATGTAATGCATGAGCTCACTGACTGATCTCCGAGCTGCACCCATCTCAACTGGGGTGGTTTTGCAGAGCTGAACTTTTTCATCACTTGCCGCTCAAATTCTACTAACCGCGACCAAATCTGCTTAACTTGCAGAATGGTGCTGGCGGAAAATGCTCTGACCTACTGCAAAAATGGCTATTGTATACCCCATCATTAGTCTTAAAGATTAATTTCATGTCCAAATAAATTTGTTAAGGACTTAAAATAGTTTTAATCACAGCCTGGAATAAGCGATCTCTCAGTAAACCCTGTAAAAGACATCTTCAAGCCCATGCGTATGACAGATTTTGATAAATTGCCTCAGCTGACCAAAGAGTTTAAAAAAACTTGTTTACGATTGCTGTTGTCGGTTGAATATTATTTTAATTCAGCTAAGGCCGGCGCCCCTTTAATTAAGCTAAAAATTGGCAGGTAAAAGACCGACTGATTGCCAGGCAGCAGAGCAAAGGGACTTTGAATAACAACGTGGTACAGGACTGGCAAATATGAGACATTAAAACTTGCAACTGGCTTTATTTAATGTATGTACATCCAACTTGACAACATTCATCCAAACAGGTAGCATAGTTGACTAAATGATAAAAATAACAAATTCTCTCTATCTCACACGCCGTATTTCGCGCTCAAAAAATTCTATTTTACAATGATGCCATATTTTACGTATTTGGTGGTACTGTTAGTAGCACAGCTCACAAAGCGAACAGAAGCAGTATAGCTGATGAACAGTTCTTGCTTAATTAGCACAGAAGGCAAACACAAAGCAAACAGGGTTCGGTATTTCAACAGACGCTTACATAACAGCAGGTAAAAGAACGAAAGAAAGTAACTATAAACAGAAAAGTTCACGGAGCAACACACAGGGAATCAGAATGATCGGCGAGTGGCACAACCGATTGTTTGGTTTTTGTAAATTGAACTGATATAAATTTTGGACATTGATTGACCCAGAGTTACCCTTGACATCCTGTCACTAGAATTGGATAGGCAGTAAAAAGTTTTTTCCAAGTCATTTACAAGCTTTACAATAAGGGACAAATTTTATTAATATGTGCACCCGAATGCACGTATGAGTATATTATTTTCCTTGGTTGATGGGCGCCCATGTCTCTTGGTGGGCGCACCTGTCTCTTGGTGGGCGCCCCTGTCTCTTGGTGGGCGCATCTGTCTCTTGGTGGGCGCACCTGTCTCTTGGTGGGCGCCCCCTGTCTCTTAGTGGGCGCCCCCCGTCTCTTGGTGGGTGCCCCTGTCTCTTGGTGGGCGCACCTGTCTCTTGGTGGGCGCACCTGTCTCTTAGTGGGCGCCCCCCGTCTCTTGGTGGGTGCCCCTGTCTCTTGGTGGGTGCCCGGCCTGTCTCTTGGTGGGTGCCCCTGTCTCTTGGTGGGGGCTGTCTCATGGTTGGCACCCTGTCTCTTGGTATGCGTCTCCTAACCTTACTAGGCATACATATGCCCTGTCCAAGAAGTATTTAAGTGTTGCAGCTCATGTGATACATTCAGATTGTAGACCTTTTCTTATCTTTTTGGAGGGGCTAAATGGGTGGTTGTCGGCACCCGAGTACGCCACTGGCATCGGTTAAAAGCGTTCTCGGTTGTGAGTCCCCCATGGGTAAAAACTTTAGGTTCACATGTATAGGCACGGTTCCATATTGCATCTTAGAGAGATCCATGAAGTAAACATGGCAATCCAATTTCAGAAACTCACAAAGGCGTACAAATCTTGAAAATTAGTTTACAATGCTGTAAAGCTGGTTAGCTTCTAGAGGGGTTCAGTGTAGATGATAATTACAAGGATGGAGATACTCAATCTGCTGTACGCTTACGAGTCTCCTATAGACTTAACCATATCACAAGACAAAAGCGGAAATGAAAAATCAGAAAAAGAACAGACTGATGGGCATTTTTGAGATCAGATTGATAATACAGTTTCGACAGAGTCTTACTTGGTTCAGTTTCTAAGGAATCGCTGTATCAAATTGACCAGCTGACTGCGTCGGGGCCTCGGTTTCAGACGAACTTAGTGTCAGCGGTGCCTTTGTGAGGCGTTGCGTCGACTGGACTCGCCGAGCGACTCTCAACACCGTTGACGCCTGCGAGAGGGTCAGTTCAGGGGGGGGGGCATCTGTTGAAGTCAAACTGCTGTTTATAATAAACGAATGTCTGCTTTGATTCACTTTTACACTATAGGCTTTAATTCGAGTTGTTCGTTCATGTTTCATTTAAAATCAATACTAGAGCTAGACTTTACAAACGTGTCAGCATAAAGAAGACCTAACTCTTTGTAGTTAGTGGGATTTTCTTGCAACACCCTGTTTCGCAAGATTAAAGCGCTGCATTGACAATTAATTGACAATTGAGTTATTTATGCGTTTTTGGAGGCTAAAAGTTCACTATTGGCGATCGAGAAGTGTGTTTTGACCTTTTGGTCTTCAGTTGTCCGGATGCAAAAGTAAGAATACATCTTGAATAAAGGAGAAAAATTGGATCGCCAAATAAATTTTGTGCATCTTCCTAATCCGTACAGTGATGCGATGTCGGCGACATTGTCAAAAATTGCAACATTTTTCGACGCCGCTGGAAATGTTAATTTTGAAATCAAACCGACGTAAATCGTCGTCATCCATCGATCTGTGGCTCCAGCTTAGACACCAATTCAGCTTCTTACCTGGCAGTCTAGAATGATGAATAATTGCTCGCATATCCTCCGGCTGAGTCAGCTGCTCCCCGGCCGAGCCCGAGTGGTTTTCCTCGCTGGCGTTGCCCCCTGCGGTTGGTATCGAATTCGAAGCGACTGCTGGTTTCTGTGCTGGGCTTTCTATGTTCAAAATTGAGCAGTAATTCAACCAAAGACCTATAGCTCCAAGCAATAAAGTTACCTCCAACGAATAGCGTTACTTATGAGCTTCTTACAACTTTACAATTGATTATCGAAGATTAACGGCACCACATTTCCAAAACGGGGTATTCGTTGCGTACATGAACCACAATGAGAAGCTCAGCTCAATGTAACTTTGAGCTTAGACTGCCTTTAGAAAGACTTAGGATAGTTACGGCAGATTAGTTACATGCATTTTGATAAATCAATTCTACTTAAAAATGCGTTTTAAGCCTAACAATGCACCTTTGGCCTTTTAATAAGATTTCCCCAGCTTATCCGAAAGGTTTTTCATCTACGGAATTCGATCAAACAGCTCGCACGGCATGTCGCAAATTAAATACCATGACGCGCAACTGCTTAAGCAATAAAGTTTACTATCGTGCAAGAGTACATCAAAGTGAAGCTTGGTGATATAGTAGGCACAGCCCAGATTTTCCACAAACAGTAGCTATATGACGAAAGCGTTAAGAAACTGACAGAGCCATAATCAGTAAGACAATGGGCCGTATGCAGAAAGCTCTGTCTAGGGTAGTTCGGTCTTGAAAAGCTAGTCTGGACTTGGATTTGGTATGCAGAAACACAAAGTTAGACCAGTCTACTATAGCAGAACTAGGCTAGCTAGACCATAGACTATAGACTGAACTACCCAAGTCCGGACTAGCTAGTCTGGACTAGGCTTTCTGCATACGGCCCAATGTAGGGAAGGTTCAATTAAAATGACGTGCATTATCGACTGCAAAAGCACACACAGCAGAATAACTTTTAACATCAACCAGAATTAAAATTTCAGATGCTCTCTGAATCTGAGATAATTTTATACCGGTGACACCCTGCTGTGCGGACTGTGATGAGGAAATGATCTGCGAATCAGTGCCAGTGCTGCTCAAACAGTGATCAGGCTGTGCGATTTGGTGCCGTCTCTGCTCCTCGGAGGCCTCAACGAGCACCTTTGGCTGCTCAACAGAGGTAAGAATTGGCTCGTCTAGCTGAATAACAGCTGCTCGCCTGGCATGCAGCTGGTATGGCTGCTGCTGTGTACCTGTGCTCTGCTGCTCCACCTGCCCAGTGCTACTGTTCACCAGCAGCATGGGCAATTGCTCCTCTTTCAGACCTGCGCAAGTTGGGTATTAAATAGGGGGGGTTCTTGGCATGCATTTTCACGGGATAGTGACCGACACCCAGGAAAAGTTAATAAGCAATCAAAATGAAATTCAATGTCGGAATATAGAGATGGATTATTTGACACAATCTGATAGAGTGGATAGCGAGGATGGTGACCGTCTTTTAACCCAAAAACTTGAAAAATGAAAATGTAGGTCTAAATTTTCTTGCACATATGGATCGACCCCTATGTGTGCTTGTTTGTTCAACATTTTATGGTTAGTAAATCATCAATCAGTAAAAAAAGTTGGAGAATCAGTGTTAAAAAATAGTAGAAAATATTAATATTTTTTTGATTTCTTAACTGAAACCTGCGTGAGATTAGTTGCAAATTTTAAAAGCCAAGGTAAAATCTATTGCATTTTTATTGCGGATAAACAGTATACAAAACAAAAATCAATTTGCTCCACTGCTCAAAAGCTCGCTTCTAATAAACAAAAAAGGCTGTCGAAACATATCGTTAGCTTTCTCCCCGCATTCATCAACATCAAACTCTTCATGCCTCCCTGATAAGGCCGCCAAATGATTAGGAAGCCTTCATTTCGATCGGTGAAAATATGAAAAAATGAGTGCATCTTTCAGGCCGCTGCAAGTTGGCTGAGAAGCATGCTCAAAGCAACTGAGGTATGGAAGCTTGCTATTCCTCATTAAGCAGTGCTCCACTGTCTCAGATTCGTTCTGCATTCATTCCGTGAGATTTTCAGTCAATTAAAATGCGTCACGGACCAAGGAAACTTAAAAAAATAACTTACTGGACTGCGTATCACTCGGTTGAGGTGTGGATTGAGTCATTTGAGTCAGTTGTATAAAATTTTGGGGATCTGAAAAATTGAAAATTTTTGTCCAACTCCGTTTTAGTCAGAGCGATTGCGGATAGGTTGCTTACTCAAATCCTAAAAACATCGGTGCGTTTAGCCGAAGAATTATAGCGGTATTCTACGTACAAGCCAGTGAACATCAGGCATGCAAAACTCTAATTACTTTAGGTGGACAAGGATGCACTTTTAAACCTTTCAGCAGCTATAGCACAGGTGGAGAAGCTTATTTAATTTTAATCAGTTGCATCATTGACTTTTAGGCTACAATATACCATTATACGCCGTAACCTATAGAAGTTGTAGTAAAAAATTCTATTACTTTCTGGCATACATTATCCAAACAATAAAATATTTAAAATCATTTAGCCATGCATTTATGCAGTAAACACAAAGCTTTATTTTTGCAAAACTTTGCTGATGCTACTAAAGAGCCCGTACAACAACCTCATTCTCCAGCCGCCCCAATCGATATCAGGTACATCAAGTACGTCGAGAAATTCGGTGGATGTGGATTCGGTGGCACGGGGATAAAATTTAAAAGCGTAGACAATCATTAAAACTCAGTAAGTAAGTCAGTATTTTGCAGACTACTGATAACTTCAAAAGTAGTATATGTACGAGTATAAAGTTTCACGAAAACTTTATGGCAATAAATGATACGGAGCCGATATTGTCAGCACGGCAACTTATAACAATTGTTTTTTTCTAAACTGTCTTACATAATGTGTCTTATTACCTTCGTGATATGATACGAAGTTCAGGCTAGACGGGTAAAATCCTGGCATAAGTTGTGCGGTAAGGTTAACTAGAATATGACAATAAATCATTGCGAGTTAAATAGCAAAGGTAACGTTGCGAGTTTGAAGAAAAATTATAATATGTTAAAATAATAAAGAATTCTGGGTACTTCAATTTGTTTAAAGTGTTATTCTTTTGTAGTAAGTGCTATTATTATTATTATTATTAGTTATTACACCGGCCCCTATGGTTAGTAGCTGGTGAACTCAGAGCAGTCAAACAAATCAGCGCTTGTTAAGCACGCCAATTTTATATCCTTAGCTAATTTTCTAGTAGCTAACAAGCCAGTCACAACAATGAAATTACGAGTTCATGGCCATTGTTAATATTGATTCAAACCTTCTGAGTATCACTAATCATCAAGTTATGCATTATCATAGGAAGAATTCTTAACAACACAAATAATGAAACACAAGTGAATCAGTTATTCTGCGGCATCAGTAGGTTGAAATTTAAACAAAAAATGAAAATTATTTAGGTGAGTAATTTGGAAAATCGAGGGCAAAAATCATGACTAAACTGCCATTCGTTGCCACACCTCGGCCGACTCAAATCAAATTCGAAGTGGAGCAACTTACTAAATGGTGTCATCATTGATTGTAGAGTGGTGGCACCTGCAAATTCACGTTTAAAAATTCACAAATTCTATCAGTTCAGATTCACCTTGAATGAGCACGGCAGTATATTCTAGAAATGAACTACACAACATCTTGTAGTGCAAGGGATTCTTGTAGTGCACGTTTGTACCTATCTATTGTGCATTCAATTTAATGTCAAGTAAGTACATTTTACAGTTCGTTAAAATCGGAAGAAAAAAACAAATTGCAACCACTCGAAAAAACCAGGCACGAAAAGTTAAATTCAAAGTTGTAAAATTGGGTAACAAGATGAGTCCATTTCTACCGGAATTCCTACTATTAACGTAAGGTGGCGTTGTTTGCTTGGGAGAAATAAAGAAATTAATTAATTCCCTGAATACAGGGATGTTATTTACCCAGTTCCAGTCTATTAGATGCAATAGAGACAAGCCCATAGCTGAGCTAGACCAGAAAAATTGGTCTCGAACAGCGCGTCCCACATCTTGCTCTCCCTCCTTAAGCTTGCCTCCCCGGAAACACCCTCCACCCTCCGCTTTGAGTCCCGCCGCTTTTGAGCAAAAAAATAGGGGAGATGGTGGTGGGAAAGATAGGGTTGGAAATCGAACAAGCCGTCCTTCTGGGAGCATTGATTGCCAGAGACAAGCCCCAGTTCAGTCCTGGGGTGACGTCGTGGCGAACAGATCCTTCTTAGTTTGGAAGAGTTGGCGAGTGGATCAAGCAAGAAGAGATTGCTTTATCACTCTCAGGAGCAGGCGGATCGCTCGTCTTCTGTCACCCAACCGGGGTTTCGGAAAACATGCAATATGCATGGATCGCTTTGGTAGGGTTGGGCTTGCTGAGACAGGCTAAGAAAAAAGGCGGTGGCCTGACAACCGGACCAGGCAATTGATGGACTAAAAAATATCTCTCTACGTTTAAGATAGTATAAAGAAGCCAAATTTCTATACTATCATTCCGAGTATTTCCGTTGTAAAAAAGTTCTAATCGCCAATTTTAACATTTGGGGACTCTTGCAGACGAATGTTTGGGATATAAAAATTATTTATACGACTACTAAAACAATGAATTTATAACATTTTAGAAACATAGAAACTCGGTCTCAAGAGGGGGCAAAAACTCATTACTACGAGTACAAAAAGCGAATCTTCCACGTTGATCCGCAGCAATAACTGCTTACCAAGCCGATTGAGCTTGGAGTCCAACAACCCTGGGCCAGACTTCATGGCGTTGAATCGTCTCGCGTTGCCGCCGGCACCGCCGGCACCTTTCAGCAGGCCGCTGCCGGGTACCGTTCCGGCGACTTTCGGCCTGACAGCTTCGACTGGTAGCACTCGACGGCGCTTCTTTGGCAGCTTGCTCCGGGCCTGGGTGTGCGAGTAGAACATGGAGAAGTTGGACACGATCACCGGGACTGGCAGAGCGATGGTGAGCACACCAGTGAGCGCGCACAGAGCTCCGACGAACATACCTAGATGGAGATTGGAAGGTGTTTTTGAAGTGTAATAAATTATTACAGTATTGTTTCGAACGCTTTCGATGAAGGCATACAAATACTAACTAAATTGCGCGTAGACTGCGCGGCACAATTCTTTCCAATTTTGAGGCTCGTGCAAGAAAATCGACGTGGTGCTTGACGTATGATTCACACGCTCAAGGAAACCAATCCCATTTCGAAGTGTTTGTGTATGCATCTCCCGAGTATGAGTAAATCCGTGTGAGTGTGCGCTCCAGCACGTACGTATCTCTGTGCGCAAGATTGTGTGGCTTACAATCACCTCAAAGTCCCAGATTTGCACACTAGTTCTTGTGCTCTTTACTACGCACCTGAACCTTCTTAAATTACGTGAAGATAATGACACGAGCTACTATTGTAAATTTCAGCCAGGCACACACAACTTACCCGCGTAAGTCTTTGGCGCCATATCTCCGTAGCCAACCGTTGTCATGGTGACAATGGCCCACCACAAGCCGATAGGAATAGAATCGAATGAATTTTCCGGATTGTAATGTATTCTCTCCGCGTAGTAGATTAGCGCCGCGAATACCACTATGAAGACTATTAGGAAAAAGACTAGCAGCAACAGCTCCTTGGCCGAGGCCTTGAACGTGTGGATGAGTATCTTCAGGCCGGCGATATGTCTGCGAAAAATGACGGGTTAGTTGAGCTGCAGTAAAATTATTCTACGTACTGTAAATAAGCTAAAATTTGTAAATTGGGGTCTCAGTGGTGCAGGGCATAATATTTATTTCTTGACCCTGCGTTCAACTTGTCAAAACTATGCAAAATGGACAATGTCGCCAGGATCCTCGCAAGCAATCTCAATGACTTACCTGGTGAGCTTAAATAACCGCATAATTCGAATAATAGAAAAGAATTCCAGAACTTCGTAGCTGGCTTCAGCCTCA
Source organism: Macrostomum lignano (assembly GCA_002269645.1). Lineage (NCBI taxonomy): Eukaryota > Metazoa > Platyhelminthes > Macrostomidae > Macrostomum > Macrostomum lignano. The sequence continues at coordinate 1,368,477 of NIVC01000012.1, read as the reverse complement.
GACAGGACCTGATTCAGCACCAGGTCCATGTAGAATGACAGCGTGGCAATAAAATCGATAATGTTAACTGGCGATTTGAGAAACTCGAATTTGTCCGGCGTCACAGAGAACCGAGTGACAATCTCGAATGTGAACCAGGAGTTGCAGACGCATTCAATGTAGAAAAAGGCCGAGTGCGGCTCGGAGCGGGTTTTGTACAGAGCATAGGACATTGTGTCATTGTTGTCCACAACAACTGTCACATTGGTGATTATTGGAACTCGAAGGCCCGGGAATGTCTTCAGGCAGAAGGACAGGATGCTGATGACGATGAAGAACACGGATACGACTGCGACTATCTGTGAGAAGTATATAGTTTGAGAGTATATGTGCAGCAGACTCCTTATTGTCGGATCTTGCAATAAATTGGGTATTTTTAACTCACCCACCTCAATTCGTGCACTCTACCCACCACAATTTGTGCACTCTACCCACCTCAAATCGTGCATTCTACCCACTTCAACTCGTGCATTCTACCCACTTCAATTTGTGCACTCTACCCACTTCAATTTGTGCACTCTACCCACCTCGATTCGTGTTCTCTCCCCACCTCAAGTCTTGCACTTCACCAACTTTAATTAGTGCACTCTACCAACCTCAGTCCGTGCACTCTGTGCTCACCTTCGCTGCTACCGACGAATAGGGCTCGTCAAACAGTGCCCACAACTTTGGCTTCACCTTCTGCCAAAGATTCAGTTCATTATTTTCGTATTCGTCCTCCAGGCCGAATTTCTTGTATAGATCCTCCGGTGCTAATTTGTCCGTGTCAAGATCCAGCCGGTCAAGGATTGTTAGAGTCTCTTGAGTCTCGCGGTGCGTTGTGTAAGTCATCCAGCAGCAGGGCTCTACCTGTGATCGGAGAATGACAGGGTGCCTCAAATTGAAACACGGTCTCCGTTGTCTCAAGGGAAGTCGTGGGATTCTAAAATTTATTTTTCCTTTGATGCCCCAAAGGTTCCAGGTAAGGCCAGATGCAGACCAGATGATTAACACTTCCAGGTGACTCAAGACGCTTAATAGTTCCAGGTGAGGCCAGATGCTTAGTGGTTTCAGGTAAGACAGATGCCTAATAGTTTTAACTGAGGTCAGACGCTTTACCGTTAAATATGAGAACAGACTTTATCACATCTTAAAGAACAAACTAGCTTAAGTATCATCTTCTTATATCATTGCATATAAAGCATATAGTAATGCAGGTGACTGACTGTGAGCACGCGCTGCTCTAACTCAGCTGGGCATCGGCTAAAAGCAAGTACAAAACAGATCCGCACCAGCAAGAATATCTGCTGTATACGATCAAACAGTCACTCGACACTTTTTGGCTAGAGGCAGGCGTCACCACTGGAATATGAGACAAGATTGCCTAACTGACTCTCATGAGCTCGATGTGGAAATTCAGGGAGTCACCGAGATCCAAACGCCCTGGAGCGAGGGAGAGAGAGGCTAACAGGGGCAAATATGAGGTCCCACTGACTGGCTCTCTCTGGCTCTCTCTCTATAGAACCTTGGGTTCCATGACGCAGCAATGAGGAGAGAGATGGATGAACGAACGAGCGAGGGTCGTATTATTAGTTCGAAAATTTTTACCACATACTCTTTTAGCCCTGCCAAACCCTCCCTCTCTCCTATCTTGGTCGATCTCGGGCCCACAGCTGGTTCTAATTTAGCGACTCAGTCAGTACTCAACAGGGGCGACTGCACTATGCAACGCTAATCCCCATAGGAGCGCAATGGTGGGTGACATATTCAGAAGGTCTACGTCGTCAAGTCAGTAAATGTGTGTGCAGTGTGTTCTAGCGACTTGACAAGACTGTCTTGCGGACCCATTTTCATTTTGGCATTCATTCTCGTCTTGAAAGTCAACTCTCTCTCTCTCTCTCTCTCTCTCTCTCTCTCTCTCTCTCTCTCTCTCTCTCTCTCTCTCTCTCTCTCTCTCTCTCTCTCTCTCTCTCTCTCTCTCTCTCTCTCTCTCTCTCTCTCTCTCTCTCTCTCTCTCTAAACAGACAAGACGGGGGAGACACGCACGCAGACGGACCGACTCAAATTCCCAAGGTTCTGTGGGGCTGGGGACGGTAGCAGAAGAAGAAGACAACTGAGAGTATTTTGCCAACTGAGCTGGACAGAAGGTCGTCTCCTTAAGCTTCACGAAGAGTTGACGACAAGACGTTTGGAAAGCTCAAGTAAAAAGAATCACATCCAGATTTGAAGGGTCAGAGAGTGGCGAGACTCTCACGCAGAGCTGGGGGGGGGGCTTCTCAAAGTGCAGTTAAAAGCAAAGGCGGATTTTCAAGTTTATTTGCTCAATCGAACTGGTCTGCTAGCCTGCTTTGCTTCGGCCTTTCTTGATCCGGGGTTCTGACGAGTTAAAAGCCCGGCTGACTGATTCTCAGTGCTGGACAGCAAAGTCTCGCGCCCAGTCGAATTGAAGCTTGCATTTTTATTTCAGTGTACCGGTTAAGTTTTCGCTATGAGAAAAAAACTAATGTTTACACCTATGTAGGTTTTTCTGCGTAATCCGTAGTTGCTGGTTACAGCAGCTGCGCAAATTCATCCTGCTGAAATAGCAGCACTTGTTGCATTTCTGCAACACCAACTAGTGTTCTAGACCCGCAGCTACTGTTCTTTTCACCTGATCTCTGTCTCCCTCTCACTAATCTCTATCTCTTTCTCACCCAAATCTCTCTCCCTACCTTCTATCTCCCACTCCCTTCTCTAATTCTTTCCCATCCTCTACCCACTGCAGTTCCCCACGCATTGTGCAGTCCTAATTCTTATTCGAAATGCAGAGACATCAGTTTTATTGCCAGAAAGTTTATCCTACAGTTCAAATCGGAACTTTTCCAATAAAAAATTATCCGACTACGTTAATCAACTTTGCGCAACCTACTTTCTAGCTTCTTTTTTCGGATCTGAACTAATTCATAGTTATTGTTATTTTCATAATGCAAAACTTTTTTTAGTATGCCTTCGCAACAAGTCAGTGTATCAAAGTTTACCCACCAGTTGCCTTGCATACAGTAAATGGTAGAGTTACCCAGAGGGGTCCGGTGAATAGGGGTGATGCGACTTTGTCAGCCACCATCAGATCATAGTCAGGCTTGGGACTCTTTTAATGTTTGTGTAGCTCAAGACTTGGAGCTAGTCGAGCTTCAGTTTGTCTGCTGTGAAGCTACTGACGCGTGTTTAGAAACGTTTTTTAATGTAAAAATTATCTTGTTTAATTTGACTCAGCCTTGCTTTGGACTTGCTTTTGAATCCAGTGCGTTTTACAACGATAATCCAGTTTGACAAATCGGACTTTGAGCCAGTTTGAGTCAGTTATTTGACTAATACCGAACTGGAGTCGGTTTGCTAATCTCTGTTTAAAGGATTTTTGCTTGACTTGAGCGCGGGATCATTTAGAAAATAGCCTGATAGTGGCCGAGGGTCTGAGGTCCATTGAACTGTTTTCGCAAATCCAGTTCAAATATTTTATTAGTTTAAATACAGGAGCGCGCATCCATGCACAAGATCAAGACAGAATTTTTAAAAACCGAAGCTTCAGAAGATTCTTAAGATTCTAAATCCTTGTACTTTTGAAGCTTGAAACTGAAGGTATCTATCGATCTATCCAAACAGTGTTCGCTAAGATTGATTCTTGTCAAGAATTTGGCAAATTATCTAGCTAACCTATAAAGAAACTTCGACACTAGAGACTTTGCTAGGTCAATAAAGTCTCTCTAAGCAGAAACTCCATGTAGTCTTACAGATTGCAGATTTCAAATGTCACGAATGAGATTCATGCCGATAAGATAGTAGGGAACCCCAGTCCATCAAATTCTGTATGTGGAATAAGAGTTCAAATATTAACTCCCTTTTTATTAGGCTTAGCAGCAGCATATTTATACCTGTTGCACCGGGTTGAAGGGTAAGGCTAGGACGCGGCTGGAAGCGCAAAAAGTGCAAAAAAAAACTTTTTTTGCGACATCCGTTATACACAAGCGGGTGTTTGTCTGCCTCCTTAGGGCAGCGGGGCTCCCCGGTTGAACCTGTCCTGTCCTAAAACTCGACTGATAGACTCTGCCAGAAAAACACGAGGAACTGGCTTGGCCCGAACGAAGCAAAGGGATTGAGGGCACAGGCACTATTTTGATAGATGAAGGGCAGAAGGAAGAGAGGGAAACTGGAAGCAGGGAGACAGTGGGAGAGAGAATGAAGCACTTCAACCAAAAATAATTGGACTGAATGTTAAATTCTAAATGGAATAGCAAAAAAGCTAGGTAAATTTAGATAATAGAAAAATGATCAGAAATTTCCAAAGATGAGCTATTGGTGAATTCTGTTTGGCAATGAAATCTTGCTTGCCATCTCCGATTCTCGAAAAAAAGTTGACGTGATTTTGCGCAATTTAATTAGATATTTTCTCCACTTCCGGTGAAGAAATTGCTGTCATTTCAGAAAACTCCAGGCACTTCCGATCAGGAAAACAGTCATATCTGCTTAGGGAACTCCAGTCACTTCCGGTCAGAAATAAACAGCCATATCTGCTTAGGGAACTCCAGTCACTTCCGGTCAGAAATAAACTGCCATATCTGCTTAGGGAACTCCAGTCACTTCCGGTCAGAATTAAACTGCCATATCTGCTTAGGGAACTCCAGTCACTTCCAGTCAGAATTAAACTGCCATATCTGCTTAGGGAACTCCAGTCACTTCCGGTCAGAATTAAACTGCCATATCTGCTTAGGGAACTCCAGTCACTTCCGGTCAGAAATAAACTGCCATATCTGCTTAGGGAACTCCAGTCACTTCCGGTCAGAAATAAACAGCCATATCTGCTTAGGGAACTCCAGTCACTTCAGGTCAGAATTAAACAGTCATATCTGCTTAGGGAACTCCAGTCACTTCCGGTCAGAATTAAACAGCCACATCTACTTAGGGAACTCCAGTCACTTCCGGTCAGAATTAAACAGCCACATCTACTTAGGAAACTCCTGTCACTTCCGGTTAGAAAAAACAGCCATATCTACTAGGAAACTCCTGTCACTTCCGGTTAGGAAAACAGCCATATCTACTAGGAAACTCCTGTCACTTCCGGTTAGGAAAACAGCCATATCTACTAGGAAACTCCTGTCACTTCCGGTTAGGAAAACAGCCATATCTACTAGGAAACTCCTGTCACTTCCGGTTAGGAAAACAGCCATATCTACTAGGAAACTCCTGTCACTTCCGGTTAGGAAAACAGCCATATCTACTAGGAAACTCCTGTCACTTCCGGTTAGGAAACAAGCAGAACTAAGTTGGGCAATAATGCTGATAAACTGTATCAAGAGTCATGCAGCTTTCAAACCTGGAACTCAATCAGTCATTAATTGCAGCCCTGAGAGTTTACTGACGGGTTGACAGGCTCATTCAGCCCGTGCATCCCTCAGCCTGGCTAAACATCCTCTCTGGGAACAATGAGTCAGCAGACAATCTCCGTAAAACGCCCACCGACCCAGCTCATTGCGCGCGGCATACCAGCATCCGCAGCTTCATCGCCCAGTCTACGATAATTCCCGCGGCGGCGTATTTAGCAATGGCATTAGCAGACGGGCAGAGGCTGGAAGCCAAACAGAGAACCATAGAAATATTCGTTGGAAAGGAGAAAATCAGGGTTTTTTATCACTTTGGCCACTGCATTAAGTTATTGATCGAAAAGTTAGCATTGGTGCCCGGATACTGCACCCTCTCTCCCGCCTAGCCACTTTGCAAGGATACACTTTGCCGCTCCCCGGGCGGGGACCTCAGCGGACTTGGCAATCGCCTATCATTTTGGCTGACCGCCTCCCACCACCACCACAACCATCGCAGTCTCAGTGCGAGCACCGCCAACCGCCCGCAGCCCTCACAGATTACCGCTTTTCATCCGCAGAATCTGCGCTAGCCGCAGCAGCTTAATTGGCAAAATTGGCTGCATCACCAATTCTATTGTCTATCTATCTATCTATCTATCTATCTATCTATCTATCTATCTATCTATCTATCTATCTATCTATCTATCTATCTATCTATCTATCTATCTATCTATCTAACTAACTAACTAACTATCTATCTATCTATCTATCTATCTATCTATCTATCTATCTATCTATCTATCTATCTATCTATCTATCTATCTATCTATCTAACTAACTAACTAACTATCTATCTATCTATCTATCTATCTATCTATCTATCTATCTATCTATCTATCTATCTATCTATCTATCTATCTATCTATCTATCTATCTATCTATCTATCTATCTATCTATCTATCTATCTATCTATCTATCTATCTATCTATCTATCTATCTATCTATCTATCTATCTATCTATCTATCTATCTATCTATCTATCTATCTATCTATCTATCTATCTATCTATCTATCTATCTATCTATCTATCTATCTATCTATCTATCTATCTATCTATCTATCTATCTATCTATCTATCTATTTATCTATCTATCTATCTATCTATCTATCTATCTATCTATCTATCTATCTATCTATCTATCTATCTATCTATCTATCTATCTATCTATCTATCTATCTATCTATCTATCTATCTATCTATCTATCTATCTATCTATCTATCTATCTATCTATCTATCTATCTATCTATCTATTTATCTATCTATCTATCTATCTATCTATCTATCTATCTATCTATCTATCTATCTATCTATCTATCTATCTATCTATCTATCTATCTATCTATCTATCTATCTATCTATCTATCTATCTATCTATCTATCTATCTATCTATCTATCTATCTATCTATCTATCTATCTATCTATCTATCTATCTATACATCTATCTATACATCTATCTATCTATCTGTCTATCTATCTATCTATCTATCTATCTATCTATCTATCTATCTATCTGTCTATCTATCTATCTATCTATCTATCTATCTATCTATCTATCTATCTATCTATCTATCTGTCTATCTATCTATCTTACGTCACGGGTATATTCATGCATCAATCCTTCTGTTCCTAGCGGAACGGGCTCCTAATATGAGTGTATGAGTGCATATGGTGTAGCGCAAAAAGTGAAGGTAATGTCACTTTCGAGGCCCAGCTGAATAAGGTTGCCTTTAGGTGAATATTTAATTGACTGTAATGAATTAATAAAGCCTCATGTCACGCTGAGCCTGTTCCACAGTCACAGTCATGGGCTATGGAACAATGGAAATTCTAAATCACAGGCTGGTGGCTTCAGAACTGTAAACACCCAACCGCGACTACAAAAGTTGCTAGAGTGGAGCAGATGTCGTTTGTTAAAATCGAAGAAAATTCTTCAAGTAAGAAGTTTGCAGGACATCTAGACCGCTGGCTTTCTAACCTAAGCGCTATTAATTAGATAGGCACATTTCAGATCGTAAATCATTATTGTCTGCATTTTTTGGCGTGGGCGTGGCCTCGGAGCCATTAGTGCCGTTGGCATTTGCCAAGTGTACACGTAGCGTTCATATTTCTCTGGTATATTGAAATATACAAATAGAGTCTATCTGGCAGAGTCCTGTAAATATCATTCTCATACTATTTTATCTGTAACATGTTTTAGCCAATTAAGTAAACTCAAGTCGTCAAAATGAATTCCTTGACTATCAAGATGACGATAAGAGACAGCTCTGTAATTGGATTCCACATTTTTTTTACATGGCAAACCATTACAGTTATTATCAGCCCTCCTACACGCAATGTACTTTCCCTTGTTACAATGGCGTAGGACCAGCAGGAACTTCTCAGTCTGAGTTGTAATCTGAGTAATTATTCAGTAGTTTGAGCAGTTTGGTTCCGACAACAGGGGCCAACTTAGGGACTCAGTAAGTATACACTACCTGAGTCTGTACACCTTCAGGAATCTGTGGGATTTACACATTCCTGTAGATTTTACATGTGTAGTTTGGGTGTCTGTGTTTGCAGCACCCTGTCTCCTTCTAGCCCGCATAGGATCTTCTGCTAGCACACCTTGCACTTTTGTCCCTAATCTAGCACACCTTGCAGTCTTGCTCTAATCTAGCACACCTTGCAATCTTGCCCTAATCTAGCACACCTTGCACTCTTGTCCCTTATCTAGCACACCTTTGCACTCCTGTCCCTTATCTAGCACACCTTGCACTCCTGCCTTAACCTAGCACAAATTTCACTTCTGTGCCTAATCTAGCACACCTTGCACTCCTGTCCCCAATCTAGCACACCTTTGCACTTTTGTGCCTAATCTAGCACACCTTGCACTCCTGTCCCCAATCTAGCACACCTTTGCACTTTTGTGCCTAATCTAGCACACCTTGCACTCCTGTCCCTAATCTAGCACACCTTGCAGTCTTGCCCTAATCTAGCACACCTTGCACTCCTGTCCCTAATCTAACACACCTTGCAGTCTTGCCCTAATCTAGCACACCTTGCACTCCTGTCCCCAATCTAGCACACCTTTGCACTTTTGTGCCTAATCTAGCACACCTTGCACTCTTGTCCCTTATCTAGCACACCTTTGCACTCCTGTCCCTTATCTAGCACACCTTGCACTCCTGCCTTAACCTAGCACAAATTTCACTTCTGTGCCTAATCTAGCACACCTTGCACTCCTGTCCCCAATCTAGCACACCTTTGCACTTTTGTGCCTAATCTAGCACACCTTGCACTCCTGTCCCCAATCTAGCACACCTTTGCACTTTTGTGCCTAATCTAGCACACCTTGCACTCCTGTCCCTAATCTAGCACACCTTGCAGTCTTGCCCTAATCTAGCACACCTTGCACTCCTGTCCCTAATCTAACACACCTTGCAGTCTTGCCCTAATCTAGCACACCTTGCACTCCTGTCCCCAATCTAGCACACCTTTGCACTTTTGTGCCTAATCTAGCACACCTTGCACTCCTGTCCCTTATCTAGCACAAATTGCACTTATGTGCCTAATCTAGCACACCTTGCACTCCTGTCCCTTATCTAGCACACCTTGCACTCCTGTACCCAATCTAGCACACCTTTTAGCCCTGCCCAGTTTCAATAAAAAGCTGTGCTACGTACTCGTACGAGTCACATGCTAAAAAACCCTTAATAAAAAATGTTCGCACTTGTGAAGTTCTCACCCAACAACCCTATCCCATTCAGCCCTTGGGGCATGAAGTTTTGTAACATTGTCGGGGCCAGCCAGAAAGTAAAGTGAGGCTTCAATACTCCGACACAAAATCATAATTAATTCGATTGCTCAAACTCGGAGAACTCTCTAAAAAGACAGAAACTATCCTGGATTTTAGTTAAAGTATTAGTTGACTCAATTTACCATGGACTTCTTTCGAACCATTCTATTGAAGCAGGCCTGCGGGCTTGGTTAGATTTCGGCTCGACATGGTCTGACATTCTTTTACATTAGTGCAACTGCAGTGCGAGAGGCAGGAAGGGCATTAGACAGAGGAACTGAGGACATGGGTTGAGCCCATGAATATGAAAATTTGTGGTAATTCTTGGAAATACATGGAAATTCATGGAAATTCGTGAAAAATATTGGAAATCCATGGAAATTCATGGAAATTCATAGAAATTCGTGAAAAATATTGGAAATCCATGGAAATTCATGGAAATTCATGGAAATTCGTGAAAAATATTGGAAATCCATGGAAATTCATGGAAATTCATGGAAATTCGTGAAAAATATTGGAAATCCATGGAAATTCATGGAAATTCATGGAAATTCGTGAAAAATATTGGAAATTCATGGAAGTTCAATAAAATTCCTGGAACTTCATGGAACTTCATGGATATTCGTGGAAATTCATAGAATTTCATGGAAATTCATGGAAATTCAATAAAATTCCTTGAACTTCATGGAAATTCATGGAAATTCGTGGAACTTCATGGAAATTCATGGAAATTCATGGAAATTCATGGAAATTCATGGAAATTCATGGAAATTCATGGAAATTCATGGAAATTCATGGAAATTCGTGGAACTTCATGGAAATTCATGGAAATTCATGGAAATTCATGGAAATTCATGGAAATTCATGGAAATTCATGGAAATTCATGGAAATTCATGGAAATTCATGGAAATTCATGGAAATTCATGGAAATTCATGGAAATTCATGGAAATTCGTGGCAATTTATTTAAATTATTATCTGTAGATTTTGGAACCTGGGAAACAAAAAATATTAAGAATTTACATATTCCCACAAGGGGTCTTGAGACTGAAGATCTCAGGACTCGGGATCTTTAGAGTCCTGACATTTTAAGTCCCGGGTCCCATATATGAGATTGTGACATTTAAGCAGTAGGTTTATTGGCTGCCAAATTAATTATTGCATACCTATATAGTGCTATATTTCTCCTAGTATTTTTTTAATGCGATAATTAATAAAAATGATTTAACTCATTAAAATGTACAAGGCAAGGCTACAGCTCCCGGTACAGATGCCATACCTCTTGAGTGAGCAGCCCGGAACCCCTGTCCCAGTTTCCATCCCCGCTGGTTCTGTCAAGCAATTCCCAAAGCCAAGTACTTATTGCAAACAAATCGGTCAAAATCTTCAATGAACAATGTTCTTCCAATCCAATTCAAACAAATGAGAAGCAGATTTTTTTAACAGAAAATAAAATTAATCTTCAAAATGGGACGGCGTGTGAAAATTGCAAGGCAGAAGGGTGAAGAGGGATCTTGCAGAGAAGGAAGCAGGGTCACAATGGGGAAAATAAAGCAGAGAATAGAAAAGGTAGAGAAGGACAGATAGAAAGATAGAGACAGACAGGACAAGACAGACACTCTGGCAGACAGACAGACAGACAGACAGACAGACAGACAGACAGACAGACAGACAGACAGACAGACAGACAGACAGACAGACAGACAGACAGACAGACAGACAGACAGACAGACAGACAGACAGACAGACAGACAGACAGACAGACAGACAGACAGACAGACAGACAGACAGACAGACAGACAGACAGACAGACAGACAGACAGACAGACAGACAGACAGACAGACAGACAGACAGACAGACAGACAGACAGACAGACATACAGACAGACAGACAGATAAAGACATACAGGACAAGACAGACACTCTGACAGACAGACACTCTGACAGACAGACACTCTGACAGACAGACACTCTGACAGACGGACAGACAGACAGACAGGCAGACAGACAGACAGACAGGACGAGATAGACAGACAGTCAGGAACAGACAGTCGGGAACAGACAGTCAGGAACAGACAGTCGGGAACAGACAGTCGGGAACATGGAGCAGAGCAGTATTTTGTAGCCGAGCAGCTTACTCCAGGCTCCCATGCTCTCGAGAAGCCACTTATACAATGCAACGTGAGCCAACTCATATATCAGGGCAACTTCCGCCAAAACCCGAAAAATTAGACGCTTACTATCGAAAAAAGAGAATTTCAATTGCCTGAATTGCATTGGCATATTGGACCTCGACTAATAATTTATAACCAGCAGCCAGACGACCGAGCTGCTGCGCCATGACAGCTGAGACTCGAGAGGGCGCTGTGAATTTCAGAGTAGCCTTGAGTAGATGTGGAGTTACTGAAGTAGTGAATAGAATTCTGCGATCCTGATGTTTCATTCTGTGTTGTTAACTCACGTGTGAGCGATTGAGGAGATATTTTGTGAGAAAATCTCATAAGAGAATTGGATAATCTAATGCTGAATTGCGAAAATCTCATATGAGAATTAGTGCTAAACTGAGAAAATCTCATGAGAATTGGGTCATCTCATGCTGAACTGAGAAAATCTCGTCTGACAATTGGATAATCTCATGCTGAAGTGAGAAAATCTCATTTGAGAATTGGATAATCTCATGCTAAACTAAGACAATCTCATAAAAGAACTAGATAACCTCATGCCGAATCAATAAAATACTATGAGAATAGAATAATCTCATTCTAAACTGAGAAAATCTCAAGAGAATAGAATAATCTCATTCTAAACTGAGAAAATCTCAAGAGAATAGAATAATCTCATTCTAAACTGAGAAAATATCATATTAGAAGTGTATAATCTCATGTTGAAGTGAGAAAATCTCATATGAGAATTGGATAATCTCATGGTCAAGTGGTAAAATCTCATATGAGAACTGGATAATCTCTCGTGCGCTAAGTAAAAAGCATATATTTAAAAAGCTTCTCCGTCCAACTTTTTCATCTTGCCAAGAAGGGAGACAGGCGGGAATTGTTGGTTGGGTTGAAATTGAAAGTTCTGAATGCCAGAGCAGTTCTGGTCTGCAGTGAGTGAATGACTCAGCGAGTGGCGGGGGCTCCGACAGACAATGCTCAGAAAGTCAGGCTAGAGAAAGTAGGGTTTTAAAAGAGACTTTTTGAATCCCAAAAATAACTACTTAAGGCATATTGAAGCCAGGGTGGAGCCAGGTAAATCGTGAGTGAGTAGTTGAAGCTTTAATCTGGACACTTACTGTTGTTGCAAAGACAGCAGGCTAGAAGACAGGGGCTAAGTCCTGCTTAAACAGAACTAAGTGTGCTTTCACTGAGTCAAACATTTTTTTCAACATTTTTTTCATTTCAGCATGATTCTGAGAACGCTATTACTGTTTAACAATGATTTTCGGATTGTAGAGTGTTGTATAGACGGTAAAATATTTTGTTTTAATTATTTTCAACAACTTGAATTGCCTAAAATAGATTTTCAAATGAATAATTTCCAGAAATTTACTTGGTCAAACTAAGTCAAACCGCGCCGTTGATAAATGCCTGGCTGTCTGCCTGACTGTCTGCCTGACTGTCTGCCTGTCCCAGTGTCTGTCCCAGTGTCTGACCCAGTGTCTGTCCCAGTGTCTGTCCTAGTGTCTGTCCCAGTGTCTTGTCCCAGTGTCTGTCCCAGTGTCTGTCCCAGTGTCTGTCCCAGTGTCTGTCCCAGTGTCTGTCCCAGTGTCTGTCCCAGTGTCTGTCCCAGTGTCTGTCCCAGTGTCTGTCCCAATGTCTGTCCCAGTGTCTGTCCTTGTGTCTGTCCCAGTGTCTTGTCCCAGTGTCTGTCCCAGTGTCTGTCCCAGTGTCTGTCCCAGTGTCTGTCCTAGTGTCTGTCCCAGTGTCTGACCCAGTGTCTGTCCCAGTGTCTGTCCCAGTGTCTGTCCCAGTGTCTGTCCCAGTGTCTGTCCCAGTGTCTGTCCCAGTGTCTGTCCCAGTGTCTATCCCAGTGTCTGTCCCAGTGTCTGTCCCAGTGTCTGTCCCAGTGTCTGTCCCAGTGTCTGTCCCAGTGTCTGACCCAGTGTCTGTCCCAGTGTCTGACTCAGTGTCTGTCTCAGTGTCTGTCCCAATGTCTGTCCCAGTGTCTGTCCTTGTGTCTGTCCCAGTGTCTTGTCCCAGTGTCTGTCCCAGTGTCTGTCCTAGTGTCTGTCCCAGTGTCTGACCCAGTGTCTGTCCTAGTGTCTGTCCCAGTGTCTGACCCAGTGTCTGTCCCAGTGTCTGTCCCAGTGTCTGTCCTAGTGTCTGTCTCAGTGTCTGTCCCAATGTCTGTCCCAGTGTCTGTCCTTGTGTCTGTCCCAGTGTCTTGTCCCAGTGTCTGTCCCAGTGTCTGTCCCAGTGTCTGTCCCAGTGTCTGACTCAGTGTCTGTCTCAGTGTCTGTCCCAATGTCTGTCCCAGTGTCTGTCCTTGTGTCTGTCCCAGTGTCTTGTCCCAGTGTCTGTCCCAGTGTCTGTCCCAGTGTCTGACCCAGTGTCTGTCCCAGTGTCTGTCCCAGTGTCTGTCCTAGTGTCTGTCCCAGTGTCTGTCCCAGTGTCTGTCCCAGTGTCTGTCCCAGTGTCTGTCTCAGTGTCTGTCCCAGTGTCTGTCCCAGTGTCTGTCCCAGTGTCTGTCCCAGTGTCTGTCCTTGTGTCTGTCCCAGTGTCTTGTCCCAGTGTCTGTCCCAGTGTCTGTCCCAGTGTCTGTCCCAGTGTCTGTCCCAGTGTCTGTCCTAGTGTCTGTCCCAGTGTCTGTCCTAGTGTCTGTCCCAGTGTCTGTCCCAGTGTCTGTCCTAGTGTATGTCCCAGTGTCTGACCCAGTGTCTGTCCCAGTGTCTGTCCCAGTGTCTGACCCAGTGTCTGTCCCAGTGTCTGACCCAGTGTCTGTCCCAGTGTCTGTCCCAGTGTCTGTCCCAGTGTCTGTCCCAGTGTCTGTCCCAGTGTCTGACCCAGTGTCTGTCCCAGTGTCTGTCCCAGTGTCTGTCCCAGTGTCTGTCCCAGTGTCTGTCCTAGTGTATGTCCCAGTGTCTGTCCCAGTGTCTGTCCCAGTGTCTGTCCCAGTGTCTGACCCAGTGTCTGTCCCAGTGTCTGTCCCAGTGTCTGACCCAGTGTCTGTCCCAGTGTCTGACCCAGTGTCTGTCCCAGTGTCTGTCCCAGTGTCTGACCCAGTGTCTGTCCCAGTGTCTGACCCAGTGTCTGTCCCAGTGTCTGTCCCAGTGTCTGTCCCAGTGTCTGTCCCAATGTCTGTCCCAGTGTCTGTCCTTGTGTCTGTCCCAGTGTCTGACCCAGTGTCTGTCCCAGTGTCTGTCCCAGTGTCTGTCCCAGTGTCTGTCCCAGTGTCTGTCCCAGTGTCTGTCCCAGTGTCTGTCCCAGTGTCTGTCCCAGTGTCTGTCCTAGTGTATGTCCCAGTGTATGTCCCAGTGTCTGTCCCAGTGTCTGTCCCGGTGTCTGTCCCAGTTTCTGTCCTAACTGCCTGTCCTACTGCCTGTCTCAATACCTGTCTCAGTAGCCTGTCCGCCTGTCAGACAGCCGGTTGCTCACCTGGTTGCTATCCAGTCCCCAGAATTCAAGCTCCTCCTCGAACAGGGGGCCGCACACGTCGGTAGGGTAGTGCAGCTTGCCAGTTCTGTAGTAGTTGAGTATCTGCGCGAACACCCCGGGGTGCCTGTCGAAGAAGTACTCGTTCAACATCGGATCGTAGTTGGCCAAGGCTTCGGTGAGCCGAGACAGCCGTGTAGCTGGAATCTTTTTCAGCGTCGCCTTGTAGGTCTCGTGCCGAATGCCGCCAACATTGAGGATGACTCGATTGTCAGCGTCAGCCATAGTCCTTAAGCTGGGAAGCCAATGTTCGACTTAGGACAACAAATTTTGAAAAAAATTTATATTATCAAAGGGGGGGATATTTTTCTAGGCAAAACTCAGCCTTCGTTGCTTCATTGTCTGGTTCGACGAGCTTCACAATGCGTACCGCGTGTGTTTGTGTGTGTTTTTTTGTTAAATTTGCGACTGGGCTTTTTGTTCCTGTTTCCTTTTGTTCTCTTCTAATGTAGGCCGGCTTTGTGGCTGCTTCTGTTCTGCCTTTCACCAGCTATTGAAATGTTTCTATCAGTGGCTTGCCGACAGAGTCGGGGGGGGGGACAGCTGGCCCTGGGCTGGTACTTAACCCCCCCCCTGCCCAACTCCTTCTTGGCTTAAGGCGCCTCCCTCTCGCTCTTCGGTGATTGGCTGCCGGCAGTCTGGTTTGCCTCCAGCTGCTTGGTTAAACTCAGTTCACTAATCCTGCTTATCCTCCCATCAGTGTCTTCCTAATTCGCTAATTGTTCTCTGCTAGGGAGTTCTGTCTCCCCGTCTGTCTGTCTGTCTTAGTGTCTGGTCTGTCTGTCTGTCTGTCTTAGTGTCTGGTCTGTCTGTCTGTCTGTCTGTCTGCCTGTCTGTCTGCCTGTCTGTCTGCCTGTCTGTCTGCCTGTCTGCCTGCCTGTCTGCCTGCCTGCCTGTCTGTCTGTCTGTCTTAGTGTCTGGTCTGTCTGTCTGTCTGTCTGTCTGTCTGTCTGTCTGTCTGTCTTAGTGTCTGGTCTGTCTGTCTGTCTGTCTGTCTGTCTGTCTGTCTGTCTTAGTGTCTGGTCTGTCTGTCTGTCTGTCTGTCTGCCTGTCTGTCTGCCTGTCTGTCTGCCTGTCTGTCTGCCTGTCTGTCTGCCTGTCTGCCTGCCTGTCTGCCTGCCTGCCTGTCTGTCTGTCTG